>APFE030842314.1:2040-12442 GCA_000404065.3 Pinus taeda | reverse complement strand
GAGGGCAGTTACTAGGTCCTCCTTCAAAGGGATAGAATCCTCCTTCAAAGGGATAGCTCCTCCTAACAAGGGATTAGCTCCTTCTCTTTTGGGATGCATGAACCATTTTGGAGCGAACAATCCACGTCAAAATTCCTTCTAGAAACTTCTAGAATTAACCCAAAGTGAGTTTTTTAAGATAAAAATTGCGCCTTTTAACTTTCACAGGGGTACGCACCCTCCCCTTTACATACAGAGCGTATAAGTACACAGGTATTCTGAACAAAAGGTGCGGGCCCGTAGGAAAAAGTGAGAGAAAGTGCAGAACCAGAGTTACATTGCTTTTTTGATGTCTTTCTCTCATTTCTAAAGCTTGTTTTGAAGAGCTGAGGTTTGAGACTTGCTTAGGAAGCTGGTATAAGTGGTGATAGACCCATACCGACTGCAAATAATCAAGGTGACGATATTTTTGTGTAACAGATTGCCCCCTAAAGTGCGAAGTCTGTAGTATATGAGGATTTTTTCATTTATCATATACGAAGAGTGAAGTGCTTTATCATTTCGAGGATCATCTTGCAGAGAGCCCAGTTGGAACCTGTAAAAACATTCAATGCAAAATATATATATCAGATCATATCATCGTTGAGGTAGGCATTCCCATACTCAGATAAAAACTGACTAAGAACTAACAGACTAACTACTACTCTGATACAGGAATGATTTCATAGTACATCATAATCGTAGACTCGTGTAGACACAGTATGGACACAGCCATCTGTTTATAATTTGTCTACAATATAATGAATACAAAACTCCTCGCAGCCTGGATGGTGGAAACTAGATCCAGGGTCTTCATCTCTACTTCCCGAATTGGTACGATTCTATCCATGCGAATGAATGTGTCGATGTCGAACATGGTAGAAATCGCTTGATTACCAGTCAATGATGTTAACTGTTAACAAGCGTGAGAGAGACCACCAGTAATGTCAATGGTTCTCAAGGTACTCAGTACAATCCATGAGATGTGAATGATGTGTTGGTGTCGAACATTTCATGGAGTCCTTTGATCGCAAGTCAATGATGTAAACTGTCGTCGAAGGCGAGAAACCTGCCATTGATGCATGCAGACTTCAAGGTACTGACAATTTCTAAGTCAACTCTCTAGATAATGTGCTGATGTTGATAGAAAGTGACCCGTCGCAGGCAAGCCCACAACACGAAATCATAGTTCAAGTTGAAGAGATTTTGTTGTAAGGACTGACTCAAGGATGGTAAGATGGATGATAGGTATTTTGCAGTTGAATGTTTTGTTTACTGACCTCTTGAACACATAACGACACGACAGATGGTTTGGTGATAATTGACTCAAAGTTAATACTCGTAACCCGGCTGAAGACTTTCAATGTGGTTTGATCAACTGTTAGGTAAAGGATTTCCCAACCCAGGTGACTGAAAGTGTCGTGTTCAAGAGTGGTTGTAAGGTTTGAACAACAGACTACTTTTCTCTCTTTTCCCCCACCATTTCTGGCAAGTACCTCTTTATTTTTTACAAGCTTGAGGAGGATAACATATGCTTGATTATAAGCTCATCCTTCGGGTGAGTCCAATTTAGTTTTGATTCGAACCCTAAGAAGGAGTGGTCCGTTCCTGTTTGTAATAGAACAGGTCCTTACTGTGAAATTTTAACGAGTCCAGTATAGGAGAAACTCGGCGTTTTTCAATTTTAGAGAGTCTGAAAAACTTAAGAAGACTCCAGATTGGACTTTTTCGTAAATTTGTGTCTCCTAAGCCCGAAAAAGTATTAAATAATACTTGGGAGAACCGCTTGATCTTGCGACCAAGGAGTACTTTCGTTATTAGTGTCTTTGATCTGAAAAGTAAAAAGCGATCAAGGACACGTCGTTTTATTGCCAGTATCGAATTTGAAACGACAAAAATCTGGCGATATTTTTATGTTTTTACGGTCGAAAAAGAGCTGTAAATTGACCGTCTTTTAATTCCATTTTAACGAGCTTAAAATAAAAACTCGGCAATCTTTTCATGTTTTTAGGAGTCAGAAAAGGGCTTAAAGGTGACTCTGGTTGAAAATGATAGATTTCGCCTGAATAATCCTGTTATCTTGCACAAAAACACAAACATTACTCATACCTGCTTGAAAGAGATAAAAATGTCACAAAATACCTTTTTAAAGTGAAACATAAACAAATTTTCAATTTATTTACTCAAAAAACTTATAAAAAGGGGTTTTTACCATTCATTTTACCATTTGTGATTTGGGTGAGGAAATAGTGCTTTTGCTCTGAAAACTTCCCGAGAGGATTGCAGAAAATCCAACCGTCAGAATCGAACGTCATCTTCTCCAAGTAATCCATATCATCCTTCTCTTGTTTTTTAACCGTTTAATTTTTCAAATTATTCCCTCATTTCATTTTTTAGGAGGGTTTTTAGGCAAAAAACCCGCGCTCGGGGTATGCAGGCTCACCACTGCGAACCTGCGGACCCCGACTTTTTCTCCATTGGGAAAAAGCTCGGGGTCCGCACCTCCCATGTGGACAAAGTGCAGTCCCATGCACTGTGTCCAACAGGAAGGGTGCGGGCCCCGTCGCGAGGGTTTTTAACCCAAAAACTCTCAAAAATAGACCAAAGAAAAACCATTCTAGCATTCTAATTGATCTTTTGGCTTGATGTAGGTAGTACACCATGCTAGATTGGCGCGAACGAGAGCACGAGGATGTGGATGCTGCCGCATGGAATCATAAACCTTCTCTTGATGCTTTGAGGGCGTGCGGACTGTACAAATACTGGGCCATTCCTGGCATGAGGGCTCAGGTGGATTTCTTGCAGTGGATGGTTGATAGATGGAGCGTCCAGGACCAGTGTTTCTTTATTGGTGGCCACCAGCTCGAGATCGAGCTGGTGGATATATATTTTTTGATTGGTTTGCCTAAGAGAGGTGTTGACTTGACTCTGTTCGAGGCTAGGGCAGGTGGCCAGTCCGTCGATAGTCTTTGGTTAGAGTACTGCAACCGCCATACTAGAGACAAAGGGATAGACATAAAGACCATATCCCTTCCTGAGCTTATGGTGATTGCATTCACTGTTACTAGTCTTTGCGGAGCTGCTGCATTGCATGTTTCCACTGGATCCTAGATGCGTATGGCAGTTGATTGCTTTCAGGGCACCGTCTTCAACTGGTGCGATGTTGTGTGGCCAATGTGAAGGGCCAATTGACCAGGGCCAAGAACGGATGACTGAAGACTTTTTGTTATGGAGCTTTAGTCGTGATTTTTGGCTTGAGAGGATTCCTATGCTTATCCCGCAGCACCTTACAGTTGGAGTTGGGCTTCCCCGAGAGCCCAGACTGATGTGATGGGTTGCAGTCATGGCCCGTCATCCTGACGAGGGGATTGAGGTCGTCCAGTTCAAACCTGAGTTTTTCGAATGGTTGGAGCACCAGGTTTTCTCTATTCATGATTTTCCTTATGCTGGGGTTGACTTTCGTGGAGACCGAGACATGGCTCTTCCTCCAGGAGAGCAGTGGGACGACTCAGGTAATCATTTTCAACACTTTCCTAATGTTAATTTTTTTTTTTTTATATCGTCTCAGAACTGATAGTAATAATTTTAAAATGCAGTTGTGGGTCTGCAGCGACCAGCCGCTCTCCGGCCTTTCGAGAGAAAGCAACTAGTTGCACCGGCTCTATCCCCACAGGATGAATCAGCAGAGACCTTGGCCGAGTTGGAGAGTCACCTAGAGTGCTTGACAGGGGACATTCCCGAGACTAGCATAGACGACATCCCTCGTCGGCTGCGCTATGTGATTGGAGTCCCCGGACCTTTTAGGAGGTTCCTTTGTAAGGTGGCCCTTGTAGTGGTTTCGTATCGAGATCATCACCAGTGATGGGATGATCGCTTATGTATTCACATGTGACATTTTGTTTTTTGTACCTATCATTTTTGCCGATCATAAGGTGTTTTTCAACCTATGATCGAGGACGATGTATTTTTGATACACTCCTATATATATGATATCGTTATTACTGGCTTGTCTTGTTAAACATGTTATGGAATGTTTTTAAATTTACTTGTATGATTATCGCACATGTCTACTTAACATTTGAGAAGCAATTGCCTCTGCTAATGTATTTAAAGATCTTGGAATATGTTGATATTCAATATAGTCAAATTCACGTTCCAAGAGATGCACTCTAAAAAATAATCTTAATAAAACTGGATTTCTAATGGCGTATACTCTATTAAGTTGTAATACAATGAGTTCGAAATCTAACCTCATTATCAAACTCCGAATCCCAAATGAAATAGATTCAGATAATAACTCAACCACTGCACTATACTCTGCAATGTTGTTCGTTGTTTGACTGAGGCTAACCCCATGCATAGATACCAACTCGTTAGAGGGCGAATAAATAACCCAAGCTGCGGAAGAAATATTTCGTGTACTACGACAAGCGCCATCAGTGAAACAAATATATGTTTGGAGAGGCGTCGACATCTGCGACATCAAACGTAAAACCAAGATAAGCAGGAATAACGACGGAAAACTCAATCTCTAAGCTAAGCACACTTTAATCTAAAACACACCAGCTAGAAGAAAAACTAACCTAACTAAAAATCTCCACACTCGCTTTAAGCATAATATATTTTCAAGTAAAGACCATTTCTGGGTTTACCTAAATAGACCCCGTCAAAGTCTACCAACTCATAGGCCCCTTTTGCTAGCTTTCTCTTGACAACAAAGGGAACATGCCACATAGGTACGAATTTTCCAACGCCCAATTTATCCCTTGCTTGATTGTACAAAAGGACTAAACCTCCTTCCGAAAAATTTCGAGGGGTTACATTTCGATCATACTGAGCCTTAATACGTTTGGCATGAGATTCGATCACTAATGCGGCATCGCGACGATTATCATCTAGCTGAGCTATGTATAATAAACGTCTTTCCTCTTTGGAAGTAGCTGGAAGTAATTCGATGGCCATTCGCAATGACGAGATTTCGCATTCAATAGGTAACACAGCTTCCAAACCATAAACTAGTTAGAAAGGAGTGAACCCTGTTGATGTTTTGACTGAGGTTCCGTATGCGCACAGCGCTGAGAATAACATGTTGTGCCAGTTCGACCGATGAATCTCGATGATCCGTCGGATCATGATGACTAAGACTTTGTTGATGGCTTCAACCAGAACATTAGCTTGTGGATAATAAGGAGTTGAACTGTCATGACGCAAGCCAAGCTGGTCTGTAAGTTCTCTCATCATAACGTTTCGAAAATGACGCCCATGGTTAGTGATAATCGCTTGTGGAACACCAAACCTAGAAATTATATGATTGAATATGAAAATTGTAGCTGTTTTTCCGTCTGCCTCAAATGTAGGCATCGCCTCGGCCCACTTAGTAAAATAATATACCGCAAGGATAATGTACGCATGCCCCTTGGACGAGTGAGGGTTACATGTAATATAATTGATACCCCATTTGGAAAAAGGACCAACGACAATTATAGGGTGAAGAGGAGCAGGTGGAGTGTGCAATATCTTTTGGGCAGTGGCATACCCAGACATATGACCGCCATACGCTCTAGAGTGACAGTCATTTAAGACCCTTTTGGCTTTCTCATGAGTCAGACAACATCGAAAAATAGAGTCTGCCCCCGGGCGATAAAGAGTATCTCCAATAATTTTGAATTGCTAGGATTGGAATCAGACTTTCCGACGGTCGGATCGTGAAATATCGGTCTGAAAGGTTTAGGTTTGGAGATAAGTGATGATATATCCATACCACGGATCTAAAGTGCTAATCAGAAACAAGGATTCGTCTGCAATGGGCTCCTTCGCTACAGTTTCTAAATCAACACGAGGGAAGTCACACATAAGTTCCGCAAAAACTAAATATTTCTTTGACTTGGACTTTTCAAATTCCAAATCAAACTCCTGCGAGAAGACAATCCATTTGGAGTACTTGCCCCCCAGCAAATGCTTGGTCAAAATATAGATCATGGGGTTGCAATTAGAAATGACCGTAGTTTTGTGTAATAAAATGTAATGACGAAATCGTTGGACAGCTTGAACAGCTGCCAATGCCAATTTCTCCACATGTGAGTATTTTAGCTCAGTTGGATTCAACGTGCGACTAAGGTAATATATCAAATGTTCCGTACCGAATTCATCTTCCTGAACTAACACCATTCCAATGGTTGAATAGGAAGCGGCGAGATACAAGTAGTAGTCCTGGTTGTAGTTGGGAGGATGCAACAGCGGTGCATGGGTCAACACATGTTTTAAAGCATCAAAAGATTTCTCAGCGATCTCATCCCAAAAGAAAGAAGTATTTTGTTTCAACAACCGGGTAAAACCCTTTTTAATCTCGGCGTAGTTAGGGATAAATCGACGTAAAAATTTGGCTTTCCCTTGCAAACTTTGGAGTTAGCGAAGACTCGAAGGAGGAGGCAATTTGATGATAGCTTTGACCTTCGAAGGATCGACACGAATGCCGGCTTTCGAAACTACAAATCCCAGTAATCGACCCGTTTCAATGCAAAACACGCACTTGTGGGGATTCAACCGAACCCGATAATGCCTACACCTCATGAAGATTGCTCATAAATGGATAAGGTGATCAGCTCTATGTAAGGAATAAGCAGGCAAGTCATCAAGATAAGGTTGCACAATGTGTTTTATATCATGAAAAGTGTAAGACATAGTCCGTTGAAAAGTTGCGCCGGCGTTCTTAAGGCCAAAAGGTGATTTGCAATAAGCAAATGTTCCCCATGGACAAATGAATGTCGTTTTTGGTTGATCGGCAGGCAGAATATTGATTTGATTGTAGCCGGAAAATCCATCCATAAAGGAGAAAATTTCACTGCCGGCACAATCATCAATATTTTGATCGATATATGGTGTAGGGTAATTGTCTTTTGGACATGCTCGATTAATATCCCTATAATCGATACATATTCTTATTGTCCCTTGCTTTTTGTTCACAGGAACAATATTCGATACCCAATTTGTTAATGAGATCGGATAAATGAAACCTGCTTTCAACAGTTTTTCAACTTCTGCTTTAATCCCAGTAGCTTTTCTTGGGTGAATCTGACGCAAACATTGCCGAATGGGTTTAGCGTCCCGGTAGGTTTTAATTTCATGAATTATGATTACTGGATCGATTCCTGGCATTTCCTCATAAGACCATGCAAACACATCTCGAAATTCTTGAAATAGGGCCTTGTATGTTTTGATTTCATTGTCCATACAAGAGGCACCTATATGAACGTTTTCAATAATTCCAGGCTTAACTGAAATTTCAAGGGGAATAGTTTTAGAAATATTTCCCAAATTTAACTCAGAGTCAGGATGTTTCATTGGATTCTGAGCATCCTTAACATATTCAGTTGTAAATATTGATGAAAAATCGTTTTCAAAACGATCACTCTCGAGTAAAAACGAAGATCTGTGATGTAGATCTTCCCATGGTAACTGATCGACACATAGCATTTCACGGATCTACTCATCAGATTGAGCAAGTTCGGAAAACATTTTTAATTCTGAGGTTGATGTTGAAAACGAATCTCCACGGATTTTGTTCATAAAGTCGATTTGGGTTGATGTTGGGTCGGAAAACGACTGCACGGTCTGATATGCGAATTCATACCGACTCAAAGGCATAAGAGTACCAAATGAGTCTAACTCAGTTTCAGAAGGAATGATCCAAGGATCATCATTAACGATGGTTCCTGATGAAATCATATGAATTGTTGCAGTAGAAGACAATGCGTTGATAGGAGGGAAAGGAAAAGTGCCTAGTAAACCAGAATCTTTAACTAACCCTACACCAACATCCTTATCAGGGATCGTCGCTTTGCCAACGTGCTGAATGCTCTCAGCAGAGGCTGGGTCGGATGAAAAGTATGACAATTGGTTTATAGTTACGACCAAAGAGAAGGTTGTAATCTAGAGGGGCATCAACCACCTCCACATCTAGATTAACGGTTTTTCCTTCAACCCCTATAGGTAGATCCTATAAAATGCCAAAAGGATGGAACCCACGGCCATCAAAGGCCTTAAGAATTGTCGGGGATTGATTTAGCGAAGGAGAACCAAGCTATCTCCAACACTGTATCGACATAGTGCACGTGGAAGCTCCCTCGTCAATCACAGTCCTATGAACAGGTCTGTTTTTTACTATCACTGGAATCTGGACAACCATTTGATGGGGGAGACGCAGTGCACTATTTTATAGATCGAAGCTTATTAGGTTCGGGTCCTAAGTGTCAACAGCTCCTATAGCCGATAAAAGTATTTTGCGTTGTGCTGGACATGATTGCAACACTTCCAAAGCCGACGTTGCTGAGGGTGAAATAGCTAAATCCTCAACAATGTTGTAATTCTGAGCTGCTCTCGCATGTGGATTGAAAGCAGACTTTCGAAGTACACCCTTGGTGGGCGGTTTGATTACTAAGTTTGGGTTAGGTTTCTCGATCTGTAGCGGGTCGGAACTAGGAGCTGAAGTTGATGGATTTGAATGAGAAGATTCTGCTTCCTTTCCATCAACAGGACTTTTACTGTCATAATATTGTGATCGAGTCGCAATCCTTACATGAGACATCATCAATATGGGTTCTTCATTGGCACTGGAGGATGAACCTATCATCTTACTATCTTGAGCTGGAAAAGGATCCTTCAAGACAACAGGAGTTTGGGAACCTTTGACGATTTTTGCAACCTCCACCCGATGAGGGCAGTCTCTCGTATAATGGTCTTCATCACAAATAAGACACGGATAACGAGGTTTGCGTTTTTCATCAGAGGGTTCCGCTTTTTTAGGTTTCTATTTTGAATTTTTCTCTTTATTCTTCTTCTTCCCTTTCTTCTTACCACCTTTTTTTGGTTTAGCTGTAGAAGATTCTACAATGTGAATATCGGCGGAAAGTTCTGTGGAAGACTCTCCTGTCAGGGAATCTGGCAAGGTTATTATAGGAGAAGAATTCTTAGAAGACTTCTTCATACTTTTAGTATTTATGGTGCCAATCATACCATCAACGGCATGAGACCCTGAAGGAGCAGCAACGATTTGATTTTGATTTGGTAGGTTGGGGATCTTCTCGTGTAACATACTTGACTGAGTGTAAACTAAGTCAAGGTACTGCGCTTGAGCAATGACTTTCTCTTCAGTAGCTACTCCGGCTTTAGCTACATCTTCAGTGATCTTAGGCAAAAAGGATTTTACAAACCACTCAGCTAAGATTTGATCCGGGATATAAACCTTGACTAAACGCCGTCGACGTCTCCATTCATGGATATGATCGGAGATGTAAGTGGATGTCGATTGCTTTAACGAAGTTAATAGCTCTGTGCCATTGTCATATCTGATTGGAAACTGAAAATGAGTTAAAAACGAGGTAGCTAATTGACTAAAATCATAAAAAGTGGCTCGCGGTAATTCGATATACCATTTGGCCGCAAGACCAATTAGAGTGTGCTGAAACAAACGTAAACGAATAGAATCATCGGAAATGGAGTTGGATGCCCACCAGAGATGATAGGTCATCACATGCTTCGATGGGTCCTCTCCAGGTTTACCTTCGAATTTCGGAATATCATTGGGCAACTTATGCGGCATTGGTGGCCAATACAAAAGATAGTTGATTGGATCGTTCGTAAGGCACGTCAAGTCAGGCAAGTCCAAAGTTGCAATGAATGGTAACTGATGATTAGGGTCCCTGAAACTTGGGGTCTGCAAACCAGCCCCAGGAGGAGGATATCCAAGATAACTAGGAATGGGAATCACATTCAGGATATTTTGTCCTCCTGGAAAACCAGGATTAACCGGACCATACTTGGGTTGCTGAGGTTGTTGATATGTATACCCAGGGTACAGTTGATACTGATAAGTTGGTTGCTATGCAGCAGAACTGTATTGAGGTTGATACTGTCCTTGGTACGGAAGTTGATTAAATTGAGGTTGAGAAGTGACAGCCATGCTTCCTATAGGCATCTGGACCGAAGTCTGGACCGTAGATCTAGATTGAGGTAAAGAGGTTTGAGGAGTAGATACAGGAACAATAGAAACTGGAGCTACTGATACTCTAGAAGAAGGTGGGGTAGATGGAGAAGATGTTGCAGTAGTTGTAGTAGACGTTTGAGGTGGAGTACAAGGTGTACTAGGCCCAGACTGAGAAACTACAGAAGGTGCAGAAGTTGGAGCAGTAGACTGGACGGGTTGCTGAGATGGACTAGCGACCATAGGTTGTCCAGGTTGAGATGACGACTGCACATTCGGTTGCAAGACCTGTTGATTTTGAGATGGATCCCACACCAAATTCGTTCCGGGGTATGGACCTTGAGGATATTGAGGACCATAATCGAGTTGAGGGTAAGGTTGATAATATGATTGACCAGAAGGCGG
>APFE030842313.1:0-12582 GCA_000404065.3 Pinus taeda | reverse complement strand
TGTCCGTCCTCGTATAGACAAGGCATCACCATTTTGGCTCTCCATATTTTTCCATCTCATCTCCTCCCTCAGCAAGGATGAGACTATTTCATCAAAATGCAAGGCAGTTGCATTGCTACATATTGTAATAACCAGACTATCCCATGAATCTGGTAGAGAACACAACAAACTGATGCACTTATCTTCATCTGAAATTTTAATATCAACAGATGCTAACTGACTTACCACAGTATTAAATGCATTCAGAGGTTCTGTCATCGAGTCTCCATCTTTCATCCTCAGGTTATACAACTTTTTCACGAGGAACAGTTTATTCACCAAAGACTTAGATTGGTACAAAGTTCCTAACTTGTCCCACAAAGCCTTCGTTGTAGCTTCCCCTGATACATTTAGTAATACTGAATCTGAGACACACAATCGTATTGTGCTCTTTGCTTTCCAATCCAACTTCTTTCATTCTTCATCAGACACTCCCATTGGTTTAGTACCTAGATCTACCACGATCCACTGGTCTTTATCCACCAATAGATCCTCCATCTTGAGTTTCTACAACTCAAAACTCTGACCATTAAATTTCTCGATTTCTATCTTTCCACTGCTCGCCATCTTCCTTCATCACCAGAATCAATCTCGCAAATCTCCCACTGAACAGGGTCTACCATAGGCCTGGGTGAAACTCCTCAGCAACAAAGGCATCACCTTGAAGCCAAAACAACTCTGATACCAAATGTAGGTTTTAATCCCGTACAGAAATTACTTGCATATGAATTCTAAAACACAGAAAATGAACAATGCGAGATCATAACGCATAAAACACATATACATAGAGATTTTCCCCTAGATCCCAAAACCGGGACTACCAGCTTGATCTTTCATTATGTTCCATTCAATGTTACAATACATATTTATACATGTTGAAGCATCTAATACTATGGACCAAAAGCCATCGCGTCCAAAAAAAATGTGCGAAAATTATGCACAAAACCGTAGTTGGGTCCGCCCAACCTAACATAGGGTCCAAAACCAAAATTTTCCATGGCACTGCCCTGGACCCCATAAAGTGGGGTTGTGGATGCCCTTCAAACCCCATGTTAACTATGTGGAAAGAATATAACACAACCCAAAAATGTGGGTCATCTCATTTATGGCAGATGATATTTTTCTTGGATTCCTCTTGTCGATAGGTGTAGGATTGATCTAACGATCCTCCAATTCCGACAAGTATTTATGGAGATATGAATTTTTTTGTATTTAGTTAGCAAATTGTCAAGGTGAGCCAATAGCTAAATGTGTGGCACACATCTTCAACGTTTCATATAAATACAAGTGAGGTTGAGGCATTATTCACTCATCTCATCTCTCACATTCTTCTCTCCTTAGTTGATTGGGTTTACACACAAGGAGTAGCAGACACATGGGAAAGAGGAGGATGCAAAAGGTCAAAGTAAGAGGTCGCAAAAGGACGCAGATTTGAGGACACAAAACTGTTTGAATGCATTGAGTAGGGCTGCAAAAGTATTTTTGACTAGTGTTGACCAATGTGGGCTTTTCTTGAGTGCAGTTTTGGTGTGGTTGTCTCTCTTAGGAAGGCCGTAGATTTTGGTACGTAAACCGAGGCATTCTGACCTCGGTTTGACCACCATTCACTGCCCCAAGTGCTGGCAGCAGGTTGACTTCAATTGAGTTCATTTGAATGGGTTTTTCAGACTATTTATGGGTTGCCTCTTCTTGCTGTTGGAGGCTGAGTTGACTAGGATATTGACCAAGCTGATTTGAGGTTATTCTATCTTGTTTGACCAGCTTTGACTGTGCTAGTTATGGTTTACTAATACTATCATAAAATTACAGATTTGTATATTTGTACTATTTCTCTCTTTGTTGAATTATTGAAGATTATAGAAGAATTTATCAAATGGTTTCCCCACATTAGGGTTTGTCCCTAGCTAGTTGCCACATCTCGTGTCTCTTGTCTTGGCTTGTTTTCTGTCGATCTATTAATGTTCTATCAACATTTTACTTTATGTTAATGTGATTGCTAAATAATGGCTAATAAGAAGAATTTGAAGTAAACTACTCTAAGCATAGAAGATCCCATAAATTAATAGAAACGGAAGGAGGGAAGAAGAAAGACAAAGAGAAAGGTGGAGAGAGAGAGAGGGAGTGACAAGGGAGAGAAGGAGAGAGAGTGAGGGAGAGAGGAGAGTAGGAGGGAAGAGAGAAGGAGAGAGAGAGGGAGAGAAAGGGAAGAGAGTGAAGGAGAGAAAGAGGGACGGAGGGAGAGATTGATAGATATGGAGAGTGTGTATGTTTAGGTGGTGAGATAGAGAGACAAAGAATGAGAGAAAGAGGGAGATAGAGATATAGATGAAAGAGGGAGAGAGAGAAGAAGAGAGAGACAAAGGGAGGGGCGAAGAGGGAGATAAATAGATATGGAGAGAAAGAGATTGTGTGTGTTTGCGAGGGTGAGAGAGAGAGAGAGACAGAGGAGAGATGGGGGAGATATAGATATAGATGACGGGGTGGGAAAGAGGGAAGAAGAGAAAGAGAGACAGAAAGGGAGAGAGAGAGAGAGATGGGGAAGAGAGGGAGGGGGAGATACATTATTATTCACTGAAGTAGATACATTGATTTTAGTGTAGATATTGATTTCTAATGCTATTTGATTGTTTGCACTAGATACATTGATTATAATGCAAATTTTAATTTCTAATCCTATTTGATTGTTTGCATTAGTTGCATTGATTTCAGTGTAGATGTTGATTTCTGATTTGATGTAACTAGATGTATGATGTACCTTAATTTCAGAGTAATTAAACTAATAGTGTGCATTGATTTCAATGTAAGCATAAAAAGTAATTATTAATGATGTGCATTGATTTCTATGTTAAAGTAATTCAACCATAAATCAAATACTTGAATTTTCATCTTTAAAATGTTCACTTACCTGAAATGTTTGCTTCCTAAAACATTAAACTATTTGTATTTGAGTACATTTTCATTATTTTCATTTTCCATCATTCAACATTATTACTCACTTTGCATTCAAACGAGATAATAGAAAACAACTACCATTGAAACTTATTTGGGGTTTAACACTCCATAAGTCACATTGATTGACATTGGAGAAAACTAATATTAATATTGGAAAGCAAGAAAGATAGGGTATGGTGTTTATTACAAATTCTCAAGTTAAAGATTTGTATAGTGTGCAATTTCAATTGCGTTTTTCTTATGATCAATGTGAAAAATTGGAAAAACTAATAGGTGTGACAATAAGAACACTAGAAGAAATTGTTCTGGATTGATCACAATGAAGACTCTTTGTAATTCACTACATTTTTATTATTCACATTTTCTATCATTCGACACTATTAAGTTGTCACTTTGCATTAAAAAAATGTATTTCATCATTTTTCATTATTTAATTTATTAAAGGTCTCTATCATCACAACAAACTTAGAACAAATTTAAAAATGAAATGACCATATTAATCTTAAACATACTTAGCATATTTAAAATGATCAAAATAATTAGATGTTCATCAATTTTTCCATGGCTTCACAAGATTGAAACCAACCTAGATTCATCTTAACCCTGGACCTATCAAGCACTCAGAGGAATCAAATCTCTTGAAGCGCAAACATTTCCTGAAGTTTTGCAATAAAAAAAGAGGTTTACATCTCAAGAGATTTTATCCATGCCTACGCTTAATAAATTTAAGATTAAAATAGATATATACTGGTTTCAAAATCTACATTAACATGATAAATGCAAATGAAGTGCTAAGACGAATAACATCCTCGAGTCAAAGATCATAATCTAATGTATATATAATCCTTAAATTTACATTATACCACAAGCCATTTAATGCTCAGAGAAGCACTCACGGATTCCTCTTCACTCAGCCAGAGATTCGTAAAATATAATGTGAAAAATAACTGTACTCGATTGTGCAAAAAAAATTGGTCAACCACACAGAAACAAGACTGGAATGTCAGTATTAACTCTCCAATTAAACATCTTAGTACAGCACACTATAAAAGACAGAATAGAATAGAATAGGATTATATCAGAACAAACTGTGTATGGGAAGAAGATTGCTTCACCATATCACTGAGTTTTTGAAAGAAACGCCTAACTACACATGAAGGAATTATATTTGTGAGGTTGAGAACTCAGGTTCCATTTCCTACCTACGGGTAATTAACTGGTGAGACAACTCAGACAAAGCTCCAAGGAAAAATTTATAACCATTTTGTTGAGAATTTAACCTGACATATGTATTCCATGGAGCTTTTCCTTTTCGACTGCCCCGAAATCACCACTGCAAGGATCAGCATCCATCATCATCTGTACAACTTCTCTCATGGTTGGCCTCAGTGCTGGGAGTTTGTAAGTACAATGTACTGCTATTTTCAGGACCTTGAACATTTCTTCTTTAAACGACCTGGAAATTCTGGAGTCAAGAACTTCAAGAGCATCTTCCTGGGAACGAATCTTGTGTGAAACCCAGTATACAATATCTTTGTTCTCACCAAATCCTGGTTCAATTGGTTGCTTGCCAGTAAGCAGTTCCAACAGGACCACACCAAAACTATAGACATCACTCTTTTCTGTAACCCTCAAAGAGAACCCATATTCTGCATAGCAAAATTGGATATAATTATTGAACCATTCAAAACAGAACTGATACATAGATACAAAAATAAATGAACTGTGGAAAAGGTTAAAATCAATAACTGCAAACCCATAAAAACCTCAAAAGAGAACTACCTTTTCTATAGCAAAGGTGCAAAATAGGGAAGAAAAGTACTACCAGGAGCAATGTAACCATGGGTGCCTGCAAATGCTGTCGTTGAGTCCCTTCCACAATGAGCTTGAAGAAATTTGGCAATACCAAAATCAGCGATCTTTGCCTCATAAGATTTATCCAGCAAAATATTGGTAGATTTTACATCTCTGTGAACAATTGCAGGTGAGCAACCATGATGAAGATATGCTAATCCATGGGCTGTTCCCAATGCAATCTTGTAACGTGTTGGCCAGTCCAAGTCCAAACCACTTCCTCCTGATGCCTTGTCTTCATTATTTTTATGTAGAGCATCAAACAAATTCCCATTTGGCATGTATTCATATACCAATAGATTTGAATGACCATTAGACAAACAACAATAAAGCTTCACAATATTTTTATGGCGAATTGTTCCCAAGATATCCACCTCTGCCTTCATCAATCTATTTAAACCGTTGTCCCTCTTCCTGTTGTTGTTCAATGTCCATATTCGTTTTACTGCTACAGTTTCACTGGTTCGCAAATCCACGCGATACACCTTGCCCGATCCTCCACTTCCTATGACATTTTCTTCATCTAATAAAGCTTTGAAAATCTCTTCTTGAGAGAAGCTTAGGTTATGAAAAGATGTAAGGGTCCAAGAAGAATTGTCCCTTTTATCCATTAAGTCAACTTGATTTTGGTGATGTTTTCGCTGAAAAACTACTAATCCAATCACAAATACTAACAATGCTGTGCCAATTATGAACCCAGAGATAATTCCAATTTGTCTGGATTTTTTCCCAGAATGAGAATTAGAACAAGTCCCAACTATATTGTTATTATTAGAATTATCATTTCCAGATCTTTTAGCACAGAGCCCTGGATTCCCTGAAAAGCTTTGTCTGTTAACCTCACTGATGAGTGAATCTGGAACGGGCCCAGTTAACTTATTGTTCGATAAGTCAAGAAAACTGAGCTTCAGTGCACCGAGACTCTCTGGAACAGAACCAGATAGTTTGTTGTTTGAAATATTTAAGGAGTTCAGATCAGCAATATATCCCAGTGACTCTGGAATTGATCCTTGCAAATTATTTTCTGCAAGATTAATAACAGCCAAAGAATCACATGAACCAACTTCATCAGGAATGGATCCCTCCAACATATTCTTCTGCAGATTCAGATCGCCCAACTGCCTCAAGCTCCCAATTTCCTTTGGTATTGGACCTGAAAAGTGATTATTGTTTGCTTCAAGTTTGACTAATAGCGTCGCCATGCCAATCTCCGGTACCAGTATCCCGGAGAATTGATTATTCTGAATACACAACTCTGTTAATTTCTTTGCATTTCCAATGTCAGAATCAATTCCCCCGACAAAATTATTGAAGCTTAGATCAATCATTTTAACATTTGGCAATCCCCAAATTCCTTTGGGCACGACACCATTCAGACTGTTATTTTTAACTCTAAAACGCACCAAAGTTTTGCAATCTCCATAAGTTTCAGGCAGCTCTCCTGTAAGAGAGTTATAGACAACCAAAAAATATTGCAGATTTCCTCCTCTGCACATATCTCTTGGCAGCGGGCCATTAAACTGGTTTTCGGAGACATCGAGCAAATTAAACTTGGATAGACTGCCAAGTTTCTGTGGTAGTTGACCTGTCAAATTATTCTTATACAATGATAAACCTTCAAGATATTGTAACTCCCCAATGCTTTCAGGAATTTGGCCAGTCAGTTGGTTCGTGTTGGCCTCGAATGAAACGAGGTTTCTCAGATTACCAATTTCCTCTGGAATGTTTCCACTAAGCAAGTTCTTTGATGCATCAAAATATTTCAGAAATGTGAGATTACACAGCTGTCGAGGTATGTTTCCACTGAGACTGTTATTGTAGAGCTCCAGTTTGGAGAGGTTTTTGAGTTTGGAAATTCCACTTGGAATAGATCCATTCAGGTCATTGCTAGAAAGATCTAGAAGATCCAGATCTGTAAAGTTCAGAATAAAACTCGGAATCTGTCCCACCAGATTGCAGCAAGCTAGGTAGAGAGAATTGAGTTTATTCAAATTCATAAACTCCTGAGGTATTTTTCCTGGGCTGAAGGGATTATTTGCCAGGTTCAGAGAGGTCAATTCTGGTAAATTTCCTACAGAAGCAGGGAATGCACCTGTGAAGTTGTTGAATGTCAAATCTAGAATTCTCAGGGATTTCAATGGAGAGAAGTCTGGCAAAGTACCAGATAGAGAATTATTGGAAAGATTCAAGTACTCAAGTTTGCTGCAATTCATGAGGGTTTGTGGAAGATTGCCCTGAAGGTTATTTACAGCCAGTTGAAGTTTCTTCAAGTTTGTCAAACCGCATATATTAGAGGGAAAAGGACCATTCAGAAATTTAGTTTCAAGTACGACTTCAGTGACCATACCTGTAGAATTGTCGCAGGTAATTCCATCCCAAGCGCAAGGCGCATCAATGGAGTCCACCCAGTTTTTCATGGAAGAATGAGGATCTTGCAAGCTAGATTTCATTAGCAGTAAATTTTGAGCCTCTTGAGGAAGAGCTTGCGCTCTGATCATCTTCTGCGAGACCCATGAAAGCAGCACCAACACTACACTCCAAAATACAATCTTATCCTCCATCGTTTTTTCTGTATCTCACAAGCCTATATTGCAAGTTCAGGCTATTGGGTATTTTGCAAGCATAGCTATATTTATGGCCATGGTATTTTCTGGGAAAGTTACTTATAAGATATCCAGCTGCCACCATGGCGTTGCAGTACAGAAAGTAACTGTAACCCGTGCAGAACTTAGTTGGAGGCAATGACAATGATCTGCATCGATGGCTCCCCTGAGGTATGAACAACCTTACCCCGCCACAAATTTCCAATCTTGACTCTGTGTGACTCCAAAATAACCTGATATGAATTTGGGAACCCAAGGTGTGGAAAATGACTCAAAGTACCCCACCTTGCTTTGACTAACAACAGTCTTACTTGCTTTTCGAGCAGTGACAGAGATGACCCCAGCAGCCATTAACGCCCAAACACGTACTATTATCTTTATGAAAGCGGACAAACAAGTCACGGTAAGGAGGTCTTCCATTCAAACTTCTCAACCCTGGTGAGTGCATCCACTCACGTTTTGATTATGATTGGACGTGCTCAAATGAGATGGAGGCATTTTGGTGAAGAAATTGGAATCAGATTTCATTGGACCTTACAGTCTTACCACTTCAGAAAGCCTAATTCCTTGGGATGTGGCGGAGGATAAGAAGTTACACGTGACAGGTCCTGTCTTGCAAACACGACAAGAAATATTCGTATTTATCGATTGATGGCTAAGTTTATTTTATTCGGTGATCGTTGGGTTGTATTTAAAAGTATTTTGAAAAGTTCTTAAATCATTAAAAAAATTGGTTGATTTTTATTCCAACGTTGTTGATAATTTTGGCTAAGCCATCACTTTCATGAAATACTTTAAGTGTGTCGTACGTTTATAAAGGTTGTGATATTTTTCAGTTAAATACATTTTTATAAACGTGTGGATTTTCTTTTCAATTTTTTAGTGATCTTTGTTGAAATTTATTAACAAAATTTCACTTTTTATTATATTTATCATAATTATGTTTGGTTAGTTAAAAATATTATATACATTAAGTGAGGATTATTTTTTAATTATATAAAATAATAATAAAATTTATAATTTTTTTTGGAAAGCTAAATAGGTAAGCTTGTGAAAATGTGAAGTGTTGTGAGTGAGACCACTTATATTTAAACCCCCAACTGTTTATTTGTTGACTTTGTGTTGGGTGACTTGGTTCACCTAGACTTATAATGGTAGCTATAGGAATCAACTCTGTGTCATGAGAGTACTGTCTCGTTGTTTGATTTCTCCAATTAACAAAAAATAAAATAAAATAATAATGATAATAATAAAATCATGAGATAAATTAATCTATCAATTCTTAAAATAAGTTTTATTTAATATTTTGTTAGTAGGATGTAGTTTAGGTTATTGGGAGAAATGTCATGATCTTCCTTTTTAACTTTTTTGTCGATATTTTAGAGAATCTTTAGAGAACTAAAACACATACTACTAAGATATGTCTTTATCGAAGTGGTGCCGGTGCTGAAGTACGGTTTGTTCTTCTATCCACCTAGATTCAATTCCAAAGAAGAAGTTTGTCTGTTGTTATAAGGTTAGAAGATTAGAAGTCACCATCCAATCTAATCTAATAAATGAAGAAATCATTTTATAGAATAAGAAGTAAAAGAACCTATCATCTTTTCACACTTAAATGTTGAAGATGAAAAACACTTCCTCTTAGAGTTTCTAACCCATACCTAAATGAGTTGAACTATATAAATTTAATGGTTAGTAACCTCTATAGACACTAATCCATGACAAATATCAAAACACTTACTTCATAATACATCTTCCATCTTTCAATTAAAAAAAAATTTAAATAAAAATAATAAACTTATATTTTACTTATATTTTTTTAATTATTTGTTTATATTAAATTATAAAAAATCCATTATGAATATAAAAATTCTAATAAATATATTAAATTCTAATCAATGAGAGAAATTCTAAACTTGATAAATAGGGCTTTAGCTACATACTATGGAGCCGCTAATAACACATGGCTTATCAGTACCCCACCCCAGAAAACCTTAACTCATTTCATAAAATACTTGATTGTATGACATTTTTTCACATGTCAAAAAAACTATAACTCATTTAATTAATCAATTTATTTAAAATGGTCAAAAGGGCATAACTATTTTTAACCTAAAATTCAACCTTGATTTGTGACTACTATTGGCCTAGATTAATCTTAACTCCATATCTACCAACAACGAAGAGGGATCAAATCTCTTGATGTGCAAACTTCTTTTATAGTGAAAAGATATTTGATCCCTCCCGAAACTTGAAGAGGGATCAAATCTCTTGATGTGCAAACTTTTTTTATAGTGAAAAGAGATTTGATCCCTCCCGAAACTTGGTAGATCTCGAGTTATGGATCTAGGGTGGTCTTTCCCTCTTTAAAGAGTATTTCCACCTTTAGATAGGTAGATCTAGAGTTATGGATCTAGGGTGGTCTTTCCCTCTTTAAAGAGACTTTCCCCCATTAAATAGGCTATATTGCACATGAAAACCATGGGTGAATACGTTATTTGTATTTTAATGTATGATTATTTGTATTTTCATTATTTTATTAATTTTGTTTACATAACATAACAATGTGGCTTAGTTAAATATCAACCATCTACTTAACAATTATTGACAATTAAATTAAAAATTGTTGAAACCCTATTCCAAATTAGAACTGGGCCTATTTGCATTATTAGATTTCCTTTCATGAGATTGTTAAATTACAATTTCTAAGCTTTTGAGTCATCAAAGCTATAAAGATCTTAAACAACTTATCTTAATTGGTTTTTAGCATAATAATTATAATTAATTATATTTAATATTTTTTGTTATTAGGACGAATGGGCAATTGAGTTTGGTCTTCATAGGTATGGGGTTGATCCCATAGCTACACCACTTAGCTCTGAGTCCATTAAGCTGTCCCAAACAGAACCAACATTGTAAAAATTTGGGGGTTTTTAAGCCTCTTACATCGAACTTCACAAAGACTCATATCCACTCGAGGTGAATCATTAACTTTTTAAGATTCGATAAATCCATTTTTTCTTTACTCTCTGTTGCATTATAAAAAATAATGAAAATGCATTTTTTTAGTATTTATATTATTTTAAAATATTAATATTAAATCAGCTAATTTATAGAGGTTAAATCTCAACTATTTTATTAATAATTATGTGTAATTAAAATTAAATTAAATGGTGGAAGTTCTATTCCAATAATAGACATTGTATATCTACAATAAATAGGTTTACAACTTTCAAAACTGATTTATCAAATTAGCAAACTTTCCGAAAAATTTTTAAACTCATCAAAACTATTAACATCTTAAAATGCTCATCTTAATATTTTTTAATCAAAATAATGAATTAAAAAATAAAATAAAATCTTTCTATCTAAAAAAATTGGCAATTCAGTTGGTTTAGTAGACATAGGATTGATTTGTATTTCTACCGCTCTAACCTCCAAGTGAACCCATACATGCCTCCACACATGGCCCACATTGTAAGTTAAGGGAGATTTCACACACACTTCTTATCAAAAAGATTTTCGATCGACATGTCCATGTATGAATGCTAAATAATAAAATAACTTATTAAGATTTACGTTCTTCATTTTAAAATAATGAAACTTTCAATTTTCTTTTTAACATTTATAAAAGAAGTTACTTTCAAAAATAAGTTTATATTATTTTTAAAATATTAATTATAAATAAATAATTAATTTCAGATTTTTAATATATATTATAAATGTTTTTTTTTATTCCATAAAATTTAATTTTTAATTTATTATCATCTTCAATAAGTCATCTAACTTTAGATTTTACTGCTTTGAAGAAGGATTAAACCTTTGAAAATGGAAACATCTTTTGAGTACAAAACTTGAAAGAAATTTTCATATATAGAGTATGCTTATTAATTATATATTCTCAAATATCACAATTATGATAATGAGTCATTTTATTTAAATTTATTTTAATGTAATATGCATATTATGATTTTTTATCAAAAAATTATGGATTGTACTTCTACATATATGAATCCTCTTGCCACTTAATAAATTTGAGGTTAACATGGATCTATGTTGGTTACACACACTTTGAATCAAGAAACACCTATCAATGAAATATGAATTTTCTCTCTCTATATGTGTTATGGAAATATTTTACTTAATATGTATGATGGGATAATAAATTATACATCTCTTTTCTTTTCAAATAAATGAGTATTATTTTCATTATATAAAAAATCTAGTTTCTGAGCCAATTCCCTTACAAATATCATCAAATCTCGAATTCACTAATTACATCAAGATCCAACTCAGCAATTGGTTCAAAATTCCACAAAATTGAGATCCTAAACTTATGACTCCCCTTGCTTGTTACTCTAAATAAATGTCGGTTAAAGTCACGACAAAATACTCCTAACAACAAGAGAAATTTACAAAACATATTAAAACTTCAAATTGAGCAAGAGTATGAAAAAAATCCAAATTATCCCATTGTTCATGCGGTGGAGCGGTTTTGGTTATTTTGTTTACCTCCACCAGCCTTAACACTTCCCTGATCCTTCTTCATTGTAGATTGAAATACATCTGAAATTTGTGGTTGACTGCTTAGCCTTTTGTTTAACTCTGCCTCTTCTTCCTGATCTTGTTTTTTAGAAGGTCCACTTATCTTATTAAGATTTTCAGTCACATAGCTAGTTGAATCTACTCTCATAGACAGAAGTGAGATGACTTCCCCTTGCATTGGCACTTCTTGAGATGAATAATTTTGAATGTGAAGGGGGGGGGATTGTTCCTTCTTGACGGGGCATGCATCCTTTGATGGCTCCAATTCAAGTATTCCCCATTTGCTTGCTCAAGAACTTCCTCACCTTTTTCCAAAACTTTGTTTTCCACAATGGAGTTTGCTTGTTCATTCCCATCTAGTGATTGCAAAGTTTCAAATGGATTGGTTGACATAGAAGAAATATTTTTAGCATGTCTAGGGTTTCTGTCCACTGGTGTCTTTCCCCTATTGTTACCATTTCTTTGAGTTTTCCACTATTCGTCTAGAGGAAGCGTTATAGAATACCCTTTTTCAGGTTGAAATTTTCTGTAATAATGATAAAATGGTTGTTTTCATGATAAATTCGACATTTTAATGATAGTGGTTCAT
>APFE030842311.1:0-14431 GCA_000404065.3 Pinus taeda | reverse complement strand
GAGGGAGGAGAGGGAGAGAGAGGGAGAGACGAAGAGTGAGAGAGAGGGAGTGAGTGAGAGAGACAAAGAGAGAGGGAGTGGGAGAGAGATAGAGAGAGAGGGAGACGGGGTAGAATAGGGGGGAGAGTGTGAGAGAGAGGGAGTGGGGGGGAGGGAGAGGGAGGGAGAGAAAGAGGTGTAGGGAGGGTCAAGAAAGAGAACTAAAGAGAGATAGGGGAAAGGTGGGATAGATGAGGTGAAAGAGACAGAGGGAGAGAGATAATGGGGGAGAGAGAGGCGAAGAGGGAGAAGGGGAGTGAGAGCGAGAGGGGTAGAGAGACAGAGAGGGGCAGGAAGAGAGGGAGAGGTAGAGAGAGAGGGAGGTGGAGAGGGAGAGATAGAGAGAGAGAGAGGGATAGAGAGGGTAGAGGTAGAGGGGGAGAGAGGGGGAGGAGCAGAGATATAGAAAAATGGGGGAGATAGTTGGAGAGTAGGAGGGGGAGTGAGAGCAGGAGGGTATGACAGCGAGAGAGAGTAAGGGGGAGAGGGAGAGGCAAAGAGAGAGAGGAGAAGAGAAGATGAGAGAGATAGAGATAGAGAAGGAGGAGGAGGAGGAGGAAGAGAGAGGGAGGGATAGAGGAGGATAGGGAGAGCTAGATGGTGAGGGAGAGGGGGATGAAAAGGGGTAAAGACAGAGATATGTGGGCTGAGAGAGGGGGAAAGGGAGAGGGGGATTGGGAGGTGGAGGGGGAGAGAGTAAGAAAGAGGAAGGGAGAGAGAGGGGGGAATGGGTAGAGATAGAGAGAGAGCGCACTGGAGAGGGGGGCGAAGGGAAGAGAATTGGAGAGGGGAAAGGAGGGAGATGAGGATAGGGCGAGAGAGATGGAGAGGGAGAAGAAGAGGGAGATAGTGAGAGAGAGAGGGCGGTAGGTGGGGGAGAGTGAGGGAGGGAGAGAGAATGAGAGGGAGAGAGGGAGAGGGAGAGGGAGTGAGGGAGCAAGAGAGATGCGGAGGGAGGGAGAGTGATATGGAGGAAAGGAGAGGGAGAAAAAGAGGGAGGGAAGGAAGGAGGAATAGTGGCTGAGGGGCATGGAGAGGAGAAGAGATAGGGAGAGGAGGGTGAGGGGGAGAGAGAGAGAGAGATGGAGATAGGTAATGAGAGAGAGATAGACAAAGAGAGAGAGGGAGAGAAATAGAGAGAGAGAGAGGGAGGGGAGTGAGATGGAGAGGGGGAGAGAGCGCAAGAGGAGGATCAGGCTATGTCAAGAAAGGGGGCATAGGAGGGGGAGAGGGAGAGGGAAATGGAGAGAATGGGAGAGAGGATGAAGGGAGGAAAGGGAGAGAGAGGGAGAGAGCGAGAGAGAGAGGGAGAGAGCAAGAGAGGGAGAGGGAGAGAAAAGAGGGGAAGAAAGAGTGGGAGGGAGAGAGAGGGAGGGGGAAGAAACTGGGATACTAGGAGAGAGAGAGAGAGAGAGAGAGAGAGAGAGAGAGGATATAACATCATAATATCATGGAAAATAATCGACATGGCATTATAAGAATACAACATCATTATCCTTACATCTAAAATTTATAGTAATAAATACAAAATAAAATAAAATATCAAGTTTTACATCCAATGCAACACTTTTCCTGAACCATAATACGACCATGGAATGTTGAAATACATCGCTTAAGTGCTAATTCTAATATGCATTTTCTTGTTTATTTCCAATTTCAGGACCAACAAGAGGCTATTCCATACTCAAAAGAAGATCCCTCATCTATTATCTTTCTTTTCAAGTATATGAAACATAAATTAAGCCATAGTAACATATAAATTCGCTAATAAGAAATTATCCTTCAATCAACCCTAGTTTCCAAAATTATGAAAAGTTACTCACTGTTATGAACTACGAGAGCATACTATCGATAAATAAATTAAAAAAATTATTATGCCAAAACAATCACGAACCATAGTAAAATCTAAGTTGAATATATCTCAGAAAATGACATTCCCAACTAATTTTAAATTATAAAATATATTTTTTATCTCTCTCACATACTCAATTTTATCATACTCTTTAAATTTATTCGATAACTATCATAATTTTAAAATATATACCTATATATCAAATTTAACTTCCAATATACTTATTAATATATCATTTGTAATTTTAATATTAATACCATAATCTTAATTTCATGAACAAGAATCATTACAAAATTATGTATTATAATTAGATTACATCCATTGTTTTTGACTATTTATCATTCATAACACTAATATTTTAAAATTTCCATCAACACATTCCAAAACTTACTACTAAAATAAGTAGTTCATGAATAGTATTAAACTTACTCATACTTATATCAAAATATTTGTTCACTTAAAATAAAATAAATATAAATTTATTTTACTTTTTACATAAAAAATTGTCATAATTTTTTTTTGAGAACTTAAAATGTCTCTAACATTATATGTAATTTAACCAATAATCTACACCTTTTGTAAACACTAAATATTCTCATTTATTTAATGACATAAATTTTATTTCCATATATAAAATCCAAAATATTATTATTATTGATTACTTTACCAATAATAAACACATGACACTTATAAATACTAACGATATAGAGTGATAAATCATATAATGGGAGACTTGATTGCCTATGAAGCTTGAATGAACTAGAGATGAAGATTTATCATGTGTGGCTAAAATTTTATTAGATTAATGCCTCCCACCATGTGCCACAACTTGAGATAAAATCCACACTCCAAACAAGAAAGAAAATGGAGGAAAAAACCAAGGTTTATCCATTTCAAGGCAAGGAAAAATTAAATCCTCCTTTTTCATTTCTTATAAGTTTATTAATCCAATAATGCCACATCATTTACATCATGGTTCATGGCCCATTTCCATTGAAATAAAAGGAGCACTGCAATATGTATTTTTTCCTAAGGTTACCCAAGTTTATAGGAAAACATATTTTCGATTGCTCTATCAATTTGTATATTTTGAATTAAATGTCCCAAAAGTTAATTCTCAGTGGTTCTCTATATTCGTTTTTCAGAAGAAAAAATATCTTATATCTTCCTATTCATATTAAGTTATAGATACATTATAGTTTTCATTTTACACGGATACATCACAATTTCCATTTTACCATGATCACGGTATGAGCTTCATCTGAAACACTAGTAGCATACTAATCTTGTTATGAGGAGAACAATTACAAAATACATTAACAATATATTACAAAAACTAACAAAATTTAATGTCAGGTCCATGGAGCCTTTCAAGAATGATGGGTCCTTTTTAGTTGTTTAAAGATATCAAAATTTCCTTCTATCTTGTCGTTAATTAATATTATATTTTAATAACATTTTGACTTTTCTTCAATTTACTTTTCCAATTTGTTTTGGCAGGGGCTCTCTATTGAGTAGTATTTAAATTTGAAGGAATGGTCTTAATTTCAAATGGAATAATATATATTCATCTAAACCAATAAATATTAAAGGTTATTAAAAAAATTCTACTTCTATTGACCACTGTATATTAAATAAGGCCCTCAAAGAATGTTAAAATGAAATAGTGTCCTAAATTTTTAAAATTTTAACAATTTAAAGGCTATCTACATTAAAATCACAATGAAATCTCAATAAAACATAGTAAATAAGAAAACATTTTTCTCAAATTCCATTTAAAAATCTAATCATATGTTTCTTTTATTCATTCGATGATATTCAGAAGCATTTGGACTTACATCATTGAAAATATAAATCTATTTGTCCAATGGAAAAGGCTTTCTATTTTTCATTTATTTCCATACATCATAAATAACATTCCAATCTACCTCTTTTAGAGCATGTAGACCACTAAGAGACAAAAACATTAATGTCTCTAGTGCTTAATGAAAGTCTTGAGCTACCATCATTGGTATTTAGCCATTGTTTTAGGCTTTAGGCTTACATTAACTTTTGGCCGGTCATAAACATATGGAAGAACTAATTGTTTGTTAATTAAGAGCATCCAATTAAAACTTTGATTTAAATTTCTTCACTACACTTCTTATGAGAAAAAATTAAATTGGTTGACCTAGGGATTGGATTTTATCTTTCAAACACAAAACACAACGTATGTTCTATAGGTTTCTTTGGTTTTTTTTGTTTTTTCTAAATATAATAGGAAAGTTATTCCATGCCATTTAATTTATTTTAATTTTAATATTTAAAATTAAAATGATTTGATCTAGGATTTCACATTGATTATTGTTGTGAAAATCAATATATCTTATTTATAGTGATGTAATATTAAAATTCTTGAAATGGGGTATGAATTTTATTTGTGATGGACGAAAATAATGTAGACTATATATTTTATTTACGTGATTTTAGTTAAATCATTAATATCAAATCTTCTTCTTCTTGTCCCATTTTAATAATTCATCTTATAATGTTTTCTTTTACGAGATAACAATGGTCAAATTAATTTATCATGGAAATTAATCTTATTAAAATAAAACCAATAACAAAAAAAGTTGACATGGAGATCCTATAGGTTCTAAGTGTTTAAATCGAGCTTTGATACCGTATGCAATCATCAGAAATCAAAACATACAAACTATTTGGATCAATCCATGTTATTAATAATTAAAATATAAATATTGAACTCATTAGCATATAAGTTACAAAAACATGAGAAGTAAAGACTTATTTGTAAAGTGAAGATATCTCTTACTGCATATTTTGAAGTTGTTTTTCTACTTGCATCTTGTTGGCTGCAACAATGTTTTGGAGATGACTCTCAATCCAATTGTAGGCTCAACTGCATAGAATCTTTATACAGTTGGCCACGTGAGAGCCCTCAATCAACTTTTATAGCTACTTTATATTTTTTAATGTTATAAACCATTAACCCTAAACAGAAAACCCTAAGCCCTAAACACGAAAAAATATACCCTAAACCATGAACCCTAAGCAGTTTATAATATTTTGAACCGTGAACCCTAAGCCCTAAACCCTAAATCCCCAATCCTGAACCCTAAACCATAAACCCTAAGAATTTTATAACATTTTAAAAAGTGTTTTGTAACTTTTATTTAAGTGTTAATTAAAAGCATTTAATAAAGTGTCTAAACCATAAAACATAAACCCCAAACCCTAAACCCTAAACCTTAAGCATTTTATAACATTTTAAGAAGAGTATTCAGACTTTTATTTAGGTGTTTCTTAAAAGAATTTACCAAAGTGTTATAAACCCTAAACCCTGAGCATATTATAACATTTTAAAAATAGTTTTTTAAAATTGATTTAAGTGTTTATAAAAAGAATTTAGTAAAGTGTTATAAAATTAAAAACCTAAACCCTACACCCTACACCCTAAACACTCAACTCCAAACCATAAACCCTAAACCTAAATACTAAGTATTTTATAACATTTTAAAAATCATTTTGTAACCTTTATTTGAAAGTTTATTAAAATAATTTACTAAACCATAAACCCTAAACACTAAACCCCAAACACCAAACCCTAAACACTAAACCCTAAACCCCAAACCCTAAAGCCTTATAAAACCTAAACCCTAAATACTAAACCACAAAACCTAAACCTTAAATCGTAAACCATAAACCTTAGCCCCTAAACACTAAACCTTAAACACTAAAATCCAAACCCTAAACCCTAAACTCTAAACCCTAGGAATTTAATAACATTTTAAAAAGCATTTTGTAATTCTTATTTAAGTTTTTAACAAAAGCATTTAATAAAGTGTTATTAAGCCTAAACCATAAACTTTAAACCACAAACCCTAAACACTAAACTCTAAACCTCAAACCCTAAACCCTAAACTCTAAACTCTAAACCCTAAAACCTAAACCTTAAGAATTTATAACATTTTAAAGGTCATTTTCTAACTTTTATTTAAGTGCTTATTAAAATAATTTACTAAAGTGTTCTAAACACAAAACCCTAAACGATAAACCCTAATACGTAAACCTTAAGCATTTTATAACGTTTTAAAAACATTTTTGTAATTTTATTTAAGTGTTTATTAAGAGCATTTACTAAAGTGTTATAATCCCGAAACTCTGAACTCTAAACCCTAAAACCTAAACCCTAATAATTTTATAGCATTTAAAAAAGTTTTTTGTAACTTTTAACTAAGTGTTTATTAAAAAACATTTACTAAAGCATTTTAAACACTAAATCGTAAGCGCTAAACCCAAACCCTAAACCATAAACCATAAAACCTAAGTATTTTATAACATTTTTAAAAGCGTTTTGTAATTTATTTTATTTTTTATCAAAAGCATTTACTAAAGTGTTATAAACCCTAAAGCTAAGAATTTCACAACATTTTAAAAATCATTTTGTAACTTTTATTTAAGTGTTTATTAAGAGAATTTACTAAAGAAAAAAACCCTAAACCCTAAACTCCAAACTGTAAATCCTAAACACTAAACCCTAAAAACGAAGCTTTTTATAACATTTTAAAAGTATTTTGTAACTTTTAATTAAGTGTTTATTAAAAGAATCTACCTGAGTGTTATAAACCCTAAAATCTAAACCCTAAACCCCAAACCCCAAACCCTAAGCATTTTATAGCCTTTTAAAAAGTGTTTCATAACTTTTATGTTAGTGTTTATTAAAATAATTTACTAAAGTGTTATAAACCCTAAACCATAAACCCTAAACTTTAAAACCTAACCGCTAAACCCTAAACCCTAATCTGGAAGCATTTTATGACATTTTACAAAGTGTTTTGTAGCTTTTTTTAAAAATGTTTATTAAAATAAATTACTAAAGTTTTATAAAAACCTAAACCCTATACCAAAAACCCTAAATCATAAACCCTAAGAATTTAAAAAACATTTTAAAAGGTGTTTTGTAGCTTTTATTGAAGTGTTTATTAAAAGCATTTACTAAAATGTTATAGAACGTAAACACTAAACCATAAACCCTAAATTCCAAACCCTAAACCATAAAGTGTAAACCCTAATCATTTTATAAAATTTTATGAAGTGTTTTGTAACTTTTACTTAAGTGTTTCTTAAAAGAAATTACTAAAATGTTATAAACCCAAAACTCTAAACATGAAACCCTAAAACATAAGGATTTTATAACATTTTAAAAAGTGTTTTGTAAATTTTATTTATGTGTTTATTAAAACCATTTACGAAATTTTTATAAACCCTAAACCATAAACCGTAAACAGTAAACCCCAAACCCTAAACACTAAACCATAAACCCTAAACCCTAACCATTTTACAACAATTTAAAAACTATTTTGTAACTTTTATTTAAGCATTTATTAAAAGAATTTCTTAAAGCATTAGAAACCATCGACCATAAACCCTAAACTCCACACCCCAAAATCCTAAATCGTAAATCCTAAACCCTAAGAATTTTATAGCATTTTAAACCTAGAAGCATTTTGTAACTTTTTGTTAAGTGTTTATCAAAATAATTTACTAATGCGTTATAAACCCTAAACCATAAAATTTTTATTACATTTTAACAAGTGCTTTGTAACTTTTTAAAACCTTAAAAATTATAGACTAAGACTTTTATAACATTTTAAACCCTAAACGTAAGCATTTTATAACATTTTAATAAGCCTTTTGTAACTCTTTTTAAGTGTTTATTAAAACCATTTACAAAAGGGTTGTAAACCCTAAGCCCTAAGAATTCTATAACATTTTAACAAGCGTTTGGTAACTTTTTTAAAGTGTTTATTAAAAGTATTTACTAAATCGTCCCCAAACACTAAAACCTAAGAAGTTATAACATTTTATCAAGTGTTTTATAACCTTTTTTTAATTATTTATTAAAAGCATTTAATAAAATTTTATAAGCTCTAAACCCTAAATCCAAAGCCATAAGTTCCAATCCCTAAACCATAAGAATTTACTAAAATGTTATGAACCCTAAACCGTAAACATTGAACACTAATCATTTTATAGCATTTTGAAAAGTGTTTTTTAACTTTTATTTAAGTGTTTATTAAACAAATTTAGTAAAGTGTTATAAAACCTAAACCTTAAATGCTAAACCCTAAACCATAAACATTATAAAATAAACCCTATACCGAAGTTTAGTGAAGTGTTATAAAACTTAAACCTTAAATGCTAAACCCTAAACCCTAAACCCTAAACCCTAAATCCTAAACCATAAACACTAAATCCGAAACCTTAAACCCTAAACCCTAACAATTTTATAACATTTTAAAAAGAAGTATTGTAACATTTATTTAAGTGTTTACTAAAATAATTTACTAAAGTGTTATAAACCTTAAACCCTAAACGTAAAACCCTAAAACCTAGAACCCCAAACCCTAAAACCTGACCATTTTATAACATTTTAAAGAGTGTTATGTAACTTTTATTTAAGTTTTTATTAAAAGAATTTACTAGAGTGTTATAAACCATAAACCCTATACACTAAACCCTAAAAAGTAAGGATTTTATATCGTTTTAAAAAGTGTTTTGAAACTTTTATTTAAGTGTTTATTAAAAGCATTTACTAAAGTGTTATAAACCTTAAACTGTAAACCCTAAACCCTAAGCATTCTATGACATTTTAAAAAGAGTTTTGTAAATTTTATTTATTTCTTTATTAAAACCATTTTCCAAAGCCTTAGAAAAACTAAACACTAAACCCTAAATCCCAATCCACAAACCCCAGACCGTAAACCCTAAAAATTAAATTTTTATAACATTTTAAAAATCATTCTCCAACTTTTATTTAAATTTTATTGAAAGAATTTAGCTAATTGTTATCAATGCTAAACCCTGATTCCAAAATATTGAGCTGTATAGGCTAATTCTTAAAGCCTAAACCCTAAACCTTAAAAGAATTTACTAAGGTCTTATAAACCCTAAACCCTAAAAGCATTTACAAAGGTCTTATAAACCCTAAATCCCAAAACCTAAACCCTAAAATCTAAATCCTAAGAGATTTATAGCATCTTACAAAAAATTTTGTAACTTTTACTTAAGAGTTTCTTAAAATCATTTTCTAAAGTGCTGTAAACCCTAAACCCTAAACCCAAACCCTTAAACCTAAGGATTTGATAACATTTTATTTTATTTTTAATTTTATTTAAGTATACTAAGACCATGTATTAAAGTGTTATAAACCCTACACCCTAAACCGTAAACCCCAAACCCTAAACCATAAACCATAAACAACAAACCAGAAGCATTTTATAACATTTTAAAAACTATTTCTTAACTTTTATTTAAGCGTTTGATAAAAGAATTTATTAAATAATTATAAACAATAAACCCTAAACCCCACACCCCAAACCATAAAACCTATGAATTTTATAACATTTTAAACCCCCAACACTAAACCCTAAACCCTAAGCATTTTGTAGCATTTTAATAACCATTTTGTAACTTTTTTGAAGTGTTTTCTAAAGGAATTTACTAAAGTGTTTTAAACCCTAAGCATTTTATTACATTTAACAAACAATTTGCAACTTTTTAAAACCCTAAACCCTAAACCCTAAGAATTTTGTAGCATTTTAAACCCTTAACCCTAAACCCTAAGTATTCCATAATATTTCAATAAGTGTTTTATAATATTGTTTTAAGTTTTTATTAAAACCATTTACTCAAGTGTTATAAAATCTAAACCCTAAACCCTAATAATTTTATAACATTTTAGTGAGGATTTTGTAACTTTTTCTAATATGTTGATTAAAATCATTTACTTAACTTTCCCTAAACCATAAACCCTAAGTATTTTATAACATTTTAACAAGAGTTTTGTTTCTTTTTTTTAAAGTGTTTATTAAAACAATTTACTCAAGTGTTATAAACCATCAGCCCTAAACTCTAAACGGCAAGCATTTTATAACTTTTTAAACCCTAAACCCTCAACATTTTATAACTTTTATTTAAGTTTTTATTAGAACCATTTAATTAATGTTTATAAACCATAAAACATAAACACTAAACCCTAAACCCCAAACACTAAACCCTATACCCTAAACCCTAAACCCCAAAACCTCAATGCTAAACCATAAAACCTAATCCCTAAGTATTATATAATATTTTAAAAAGTGTTTTGTAAATTTTTAAGTGTATATTGAAAGACTTAAGTGTTATAAACCCTAAACTCTAAATCCTAAACCATCAACCCTAAACCCAAAACACCAAACCATACACCCTAGGAATTTTAAAAACATTTTGAGAAGTGTTTTATAACTTTTATTTAAGTGTTTATTAAAATAATCCACTAAAGTGTTATAAACTCTAAACCCTAAGCCATAAACCTTAAACCCCAAACCCTAAGCCCTAAGAATTTTATAGCATTTTATAAAGTGTTTTGTAACTTTTACTTAAGTGTTTATTAAAAGAATTTACTAAAGTGTTATAAAACCTAAACCCTAAACGCTAAAACCTACGGATTTTATAACATTTTCAAAAGCGTTATGTAACTTTTATTCAAGTGATTATTAAAACCATTTACTAAGTTTTTATAAACCCTAAGCCCTAATCTCTAATCCCTAAACCCTAAGCTCTAAACCCTAACCATTTTACAACATTTATTTAAGTTTTCATTAAAAATTTGTATTAAAGCATTATAAACCATAAACACTAAACCCTAAACTCCACACCCCAAACCCTAAACCGTAAGAATTTTATAACATTTTAAACCCACAAGCATTTTGTAACTTTTGTTTTAGTGTTTATTAAAAGAATTTACTAAAGTTTTATAAACCCTAAACCGTAAGTATTTTATTACATTTTAACATGTATTTTGTAGCTTTTTAAAACCCTAAACCCTAAACAATAAAACCTAAGCATTTTATAACATTTTAATAAGCCTTTTGTAACTTTTTAAAGGTTTTATTAAAACCATTTACTAAAGTGTTGTAAACCCTAAAACCTAAGGATTATATAAGATTTTAACAAGCATTTTGTAACTTTTATTAAAGTTTTATTGAAAGCATTAACTAAATTGTCCCTAAACCCCAAACCCTATACTCTATACACTAAACCCTAAAGACTAAGCATTTCATAACAATCTAAAAAGTGTTTTGTAACTTTTTTTAAGTGTTTATTAAAGGCATTTATTGAAGTGTTATAAATCCTAAGCCCTAAACACTAAGAGTTTTATAACATTTTAAAGAGAATTTTGTAACTTTTTTTAAGTGTTTATTAAAAGAATTTACTAAAGTCTTACAAACCCTAAACCCTATGCATTTTATAACATTTTATACCCTAAACCCTAAGCATTTAATGACATTATATCAATATTTATAACTTTTTTTATGTTTTTATTAAAAGCATTTACTAAAATGTTATCAACACTTAAGTCTACAATCTAATCCCTCAATATTTTATAACATTTTAACAAGCGTTCCGCTACTTTTTTTAATTGTTTATTAAAAGAATTTACAGAGTGTTATAAACCCTAAACCCTAAACCATAAGTATTCTATAACATTTTAACAAGTGTTTTGTAACTTTTTTTAAAGTTCCTTTTAAAAGAATTAACTAAAGTGGTATAAATCCCAAACCCAAAACCCTAAAACCTCACCCTAAAAGGTACACATTTTATAACATTTTCAAAAACGTTTTGTGACATTTTTTAAGTGTTTATCTAAAGCATTTACTAATGTATTTTAAACCCTAAACCCTAAGTATTTTATAACACTTTAACAAGCGGTTTGGAAATTTTATTTAAGTGTTTATTAAAAGCATTTACTAATGTGTTATAAACCTCTAAACCCTAAACCCTAAATTCTTAACCCCAAACTTCAAACCCACAACACTAAACCCCAAACATTAAGCATTTTATAACCTTTTAAAAAGTGTTTTGTAACTTTTATGTAAATGTTTATTAAAAGAATTTAATAAAATGTTATAAAACCTAAACCCTAAAAGATAAACCCTAAAACCCTATATCCTAAAACCTAAACCCCAAACCCTATGTATTTTATAACATTTTAAAGAGTGTTTTCTAATCTTTATCTATGTGTTTATTAAAACCATTTACTAAAGTGTTATAAACCCTAAACCGTAAAACCATAAACCCTAGGTATTTTATAACATGTTAAAATTTGTTTGTAACTTTTATTAAAGTGTTTATTAAAAGAATTTACTAAAGTATTATAAACCGTAATTAATATGCCCTAAACCTTGAACCATAAACCCTATATCATAAACCCTAAGAATTTTATAACATTTTTAAAATGGTTTTGTAATTTTTATTTAAGTGTTTATTAAAATGATTTTCTAATGTTTTATAAACCATAAATCATAAACCCTAACCATTCTACAACATTTTAAATATGGTTTTGTAACTTTTATTTAAGTGTTTATTAAAATCATTTACTAACTCATTTTAAACCCTAAACCCTAAGAATTTCATAACATTTTAACAAGAGTTTTGTAACTTTTCTTAAGTTTTTATTTAAATAATTTAATAAAGTCTTATAAACACTAAACTCTAAACTCTAAACCCTAATCATTTTAGAAAAATTGAAGAGCTAAAGCATAAACCCTAGACACTAAACCCTGAGCATTTTATAACATTTTAAAAAGATGCACAAAATTTATGTGGTGATTTTTAGTTTTTTTAGTTTCAATTTTTACCCATACATTTTAATTATTTGATTTTACCAATATAAAATTATTTTTTCATATTTTATATATTTTTATAATAAAATAATTATAAACAATGTTTTATATTTAAATAATTATACATTTCTGCCTCGCATTACGTTTTAGAAATCACATATTAATATAATCAGATGCAAACTAACAATACTTTAATTTCGACAGGATAGTAGACGATGAAGCCCATTTCCACAAGTCGATGTAAAATTATTTCTAAACCCGCCTTCGAAACTCCATTACCTTCTACAAGAAAGAGGCCAAGTCACATCAATTCTAAAACTGTCTTGGAAACTCCATTACCTTCTACAAGAGGCCAAAATTGCCTTGGAAACTCCATTACCTTATGCAAGAGGCCAAGTCACATTAGAGGGAAAATTGGTAGAAATTTCATAAATGAGAACGGTGTAATAGATAACTGTGGAAACCAGATCTTTTATCAGAGAAAATGTTTATCAAACCTGGTTTCAAAATGGCGGTCTCATCACATAATGAGAGAAAACCGCTAAAGCCGAACAATATATTAAAAACCTTCTAGTAGATTTGGTTGCTGCAACAGGAAAATAATTTGCCTCTGGATCGACAGAAAGCCGTTCTTTCTTCCATATGTCAGTGTGAGGTACAATGAAAGGTGACCTATCCATGGCTCAACTTGTCGATTCCGAAGAGGTAAATTGTAGGTTAGAGACACCAGTTTTTAAGGATATACCTACAAACCCTACCCACAAAGATTCCAAGGCACATCAGAGTGAATGGAGGCTGTGTTAGCTGAAACCTTGACAAAATCCGTTTCGCCTTTCCTCTCTGCACAATGACGTCGTCCCTGGTATACACGCCTCCAAATTTATTAGAATCTCATACTATGAATCAAGTGGCATGTCGAGTTCAACCCAAACTGAAGGAGCTACTACCTTTCGACCTGCATCGCCATTTTTCTTTGTCGGGCATAACTTGATATATTTCGCGGCATAAACCAGTTCTAGCTTATGCCATTAAATTCAGTTGAATACGCGTATTATCATCTCACAATATGCAATTACCGCCGCGAGTTAACCGCCTTGGATATGCGGTTATCGTCAATAGGTATGCCATTATCACTATTGACGCGAATTATCACCTGATCCCACACAATATTCGAGTGCTTATCACCAGTGGTTATGCGAATTATCGTGTGTTATCTGAATTATCACCAGCAATCGTTCGATACGCGCATTATAACCGCAGAATATTCGCATCACTAAGCTGATATGCCAGTTATTCCCACCAGATAGGCACGTTATTCAGTGATACGCAGTTATCACTGTATGATATGCTGATCATTACACTGATATCCAACATGTCTTTACCGTTTATGCGTGTATTTCAGCCGGACATACTAGTAATCGCCACGGAATATGCAGATTAATTCTCGTTATGCGAGTTCTCACATTAGTTACGCGAATTATCTTACTTGGGTATGCGACTTATATTCTGATACGCTAATTATCATCGGATATGCGAATTATCAGCCGATCTGCGGCTTATCAGCATCAAATATGCGAATTATCTGTTTTTAAGCTGGTTATCGCAGCCAGATCTGCAGACCATTACGCTGATGAGCAAGTTATCTCTGTTGTTTATGCGAGCGATCGAATCTGTGACTAATCACCGTCGAATATGCCAGTTATTTTCACCTGTAGCGAGCTACCCCGCTGGATATGCGGATGCGAAGTCTTAGCCATTTATGCGAGTGATCCGCTCCCCTGATTCGCTTGGTCGCGTCCTGGTTTGCCAGGTAGGTACGATAGGATTTTCTCCCTTCAGAATTTGTCCATTCGGATTTTGTTCATGGTTAAGT
>APFE030842308.1:0-40686 GCA_000404065.3 Pinus taeda | reverse complement strand
CGGATCCTTCCCATCAAACTTCCTCATCTTGTTTTTTCTTGATTTTAGGAGCTCGATCTTGAAACGACTGTAACTCTGTACTTTTATATCTTTAAGTTCTAAAATTGTGACTTGCAGTAGCTCTCTATGTCCTCTTTCTAATGCCACCGGTCTGACCCCAATTGGATTCTCCAATGAAGAGTTATGCCAAATCTCCCACAATGACCAGATTATAGACCTTTCCCGAAGAGCGAACTTGTATGAAGTGCCACGTGTCACTATTTGGACCTTTGGCTCTAAAAATATCTAGAAGAAAATAAAGTCCGTCCTCTTTCTATAACTTTTTGCAAAATTGCAATTTGATGCTTAGAGAGAAAGTTATGATGCTTTTCCCCTGGTCACCTGTTTGGAATGTAATTCAGGAGTCTGCAAAATGACCAACTTCCTCAGATCATATCTCCACAAATATAAAGCGAAAAGTTCTGAAATTTGGACCTACGATTTAGCACGATTTCTTCTCAAATGGGTTTCTTTTTCAACTTCTGAAATGTCGCAGAAAAAAAGTTATAGCGAAAATGTCACGATGGCCTGTTTGGAGCAGCGAAACCCTAGAATCCAAAGCTCTGATACCAAATGTTATGAAACTAGCTCAAGAAAAGATAGAAAAACATAGATCAAATCCGTAGAATTCAACCTCTTTGAGGGCACCTCCTTTACATTACATAAATGAGAACAATTCTTGGATGATACAAATGAAAATACCTCCTCTCTATATATAGGAGTCTAAGGGGTCATTATATAATCAGAGTCTACATAACAATAATAATGTAAGGGCACAATAATAACAATAGTGGGTTTCTATGGGGCATAATAGTAACAATATGGGCAGTACATGGGTACATCAATATAATAAGAGGGTTGTACTAATAATAATAAGGGGTTACACTAGTAGTATAGGGGCCTAAGATAGACCCCTTCCCCTCACTCAATCTTTGAAATTATACTTTCCCCTGCTTCCTAACATCCCTCCCTACTTCCAAAAATTTTCTCAAGAACTTAGAAGCCCCTCATCCCCTTCATTTCCCTTCATTTTTACAAATCCCCTATTCCACACATCGGGATAGGTTTTATTCAAATGATGTTTCTGAGCAAGAAAAGAAGAATTTGAAAAAAGTGAGAGAGGTGTTTTCCCATCATATACTCAAGAAGTAAAACCTCCTTCAATTTTTACACAACTCTCGTGGTTTGGGAGAAATGTCCAAAACATCATTTGCCTCGGCACAGTCGGTGCATTTTTGGAGTGACTTTGGGAAAATCAAGCTTTCTCCTAGCTGGAGTGACCAAATGACTTTCTTGATGAGTCAAATGATAACTAGACACCGAGATATTCCATTGAGCTATCATGATCTCAATTTGGAGTTGAATAAGACCTCCAAAAGTTGACTGAAACAACACTTTGCATTTTGGCAACCTCATTTTGCTCATTTTGACCAGTCTTGGGAGATTGGGATTTCAACATGGCAAATGAGCTCCAAATTGAAACATTCAAGATATTTTGGAAAGTAGACTCGACGAGCTCTCGAACAAGCTATCCCATACCCAATTTGAACATCAAGAAGGCACTCAAAAGATGATTTGAATTCGGCGTTGCATGTTTGTCCAGGAGAGGCACTACGCACTTAACATGCAGCCTAATTTTTCACTGTTTCTTTGGTTTTTCGCTTTTCACCTATGGGATTTTAATCTTTTCACCAATTTAATGAAAAATCATGATGTAATTAACCTAGGGTATATACATTAGATGAAAAGCTTAAATGAGATGAATGAATCAGTTTGTTTCATACTAGGAATGTTTCAGTTTCAGCATCCTAGTCTTCAGCTGTCTGCTCAACTTTTTGTGTAAGTAACTCCTCCTCTCATTGAATTCGACCCCTGAGGCTAGGATTAGTTGTTTAGGGATCTATATCATGTATTTTGTCAGTTAGTGTGTGGGTTGGACTCACTTGGATGCTCATAGCTTGATTGTACATCATTGTAAGCAGTTTGGTAAGACGATTAATAAGATTTGCAACTATTTTTATGGGATCTCTATGTTATGGAGTTTTAGCACATATTCTTCTTTTGTAATCATTTGTTTACATGTTTTATTTATGCCATCATTCATTTCATTGCTTCTTATTGAATTTTATCAAGTTTGATGGGTAGAATCCATTGTAACAGTGCTCTGTCTTGGGAAATCATTCAATATTTCATGTTTTCTATTGTTTGAGAAGGATCAATGAGGGGGGGGGGTGGCATACACTGCCTCCAAAAGAGGGAATTAGAAGCGGTTTTAGCATTAGTTGCAGTTTGTTAAACCCTCACTCACCCCACCCCCCAGTGGCCCCTAAAAGCATCACCTCTAAAAGTCAAGCCTTTTAGGGGTGGTTTTTTAAGAGAGATGAATTGCCCCCAGATGTGTCACTTTTCAAAGGGGGTTCCAAACTTGAAAGTCAACTTTTTGGGTGCAATTTTTTAGACACCCCCCCCCCCTTCAAATCATCACCTCTAAATGTCAAGCCTTTAGGAAAGGTATTTGAAGAGATAGCGTTGATGGGTAGCCCAAATGGTTGGTTGAAGCCTCCCTACCAAGTCATTGGCCCTCTGTTATTAGGTATTGGTTCAGTTCTCCTTGTCTTCGTCAAGGTCAAGCCACAAAAGTTGGGTCAATTAGGTGTGAGAGTCCTTCAGGTGGGCTAGCCTAAGGGCATTGTGAGGACAAAAAAAAAGGTCTTTTAAGAGATATGAACCAGCCCCAAAAAGTGACTTTTAGGGGTGATTACAATAGTCCTCAAACGTCATATTTCAAGGTTGGTTGTAAATCGCCTCCAAAAATTCACTTTTGGGGGCGATTTGAAACCCCCTTGAAAATTGACCTATGGGGGCAATTTAAAACCCCCCTCGTAGCAAGGGTAGCTTACAACCCCCCTTGTAGCAACTTATTAGGGTGGTCTAAAACTGCCTTGTAACAAAGTTTGGGGATGTTGGGAGCCCCCTTCATACTAACTTTTGGGGGTGTTAAGAGCCCCCGCCGTGGCAAGTTGTGGGGGCATTAGAAGCCCCCCTTATAGTAGACTATACATACTTTCAAATTTTTAGATTGTGATAATTTCACACTGTTATGTTTGGCACGAGTGAAGAGGATCAAAAAGTTGGGTAGTTGTATCCACTTGAGGTTGGCTTACATGACGTGTCACTAAATTCATCAAATCAAGGAGATTTTGCAAATGGCATTGAATCAGCTTTGCGCAAACCTTCATTCGAGCATACGATCATCTCTTCACATTCACTCCATAATGAAAGCATTGAAGAAAATTGATGATGTCATTGAATATAGTGTTGATCCCGATGTATTCTATGGGAAACTTAGGAGGTGTCTGGGAATGTTCTTTCTGTTGTTGTTGATTTGCGCTAAAGGGCATGGAATTATCAAATCATGAAGGGGAAAAAGCTTTGCATATTTCTCAATAACAACCAAGCAAGTTGAAGGACCAATCCCTCCTAGCCTAGTCCCTTTACCTCTTTGCGTTATGTTTCCTTGCCAACAAACTCCTGCGCTTTATTTCGATAGCCTTTGATAGGGCATCACTCGTAGTATAGTTTGATTAATTCTCAAGGAGCTTTCTCCCCTTAACACAAAGACATTTAGGTACATTGCCATATAATGAATTTTCATTTAGTATCTCGCAGTTGGTTTGGTCTCTAACTATTTGAGTTTGTAGTCTATTGGGTTGTTAGTGCATCTATCATATTTACTTTCCCTTGAAAGTGCATCCCTCAAGTCCAAATTTTCCCTAATGTTCTTTCTCCTCACTTTTTCGTCCCAAGGGAGAAATGTAAGGGGTGGTCAAGGTCGTAGCCAAGGCCAGGGTTGTGGTTGTCGAAGAACTCAAGCTCAACCTCAAACCACCTGAAATCGAGGTCGTAGAAATAACAATGATTTAATCTTGGAAGCAACTCGGCCTTATCTAACTAATGCACACCAATAGGCTCATATATTATTTCGGGTTGGGACAATGAATTGAAGCAACAGGCAACAGATAATGAACTGGAGCTAAATGAATGGCAGGATCTCATCCTTGACCCCAATACCAAAGGTTGATACACCCAGGTCCAGCAGACCCTTTACCTTTTCTGGATGATAAAAAATCTCTTGGAAAAAGCTTTAACATCCACCTTTGCAGGAATTTTGGAGTTGGAAAGAAAAACACTCGAAATCCACAAGGAATTCTAGCTCATTCAATGCCATATTCAATAACAAAATGCTCATTTAAGTCGTATTGAGAATCATATTCCCTGCCTTCCACAAACTGAATAAGGACACAATATCCCTTTTATAAAGAAATAAGGAAAATATGGAAATTATTTTTTATTATTAAATTGATAATTAATTGAGTTTGTCTTGAATAATTGGAATTTTTTTTTCATAATGACTTGGAACCTTGTTATTAAATCTAAACATAAACATTCTCAATATACGTGATAAAATTTCTACGGTTTTGAATTATAAATCTATTTTTTCTACACAACCAAAAAGGTGCATCTTTCCTACATTAATGTTCATAATGATAAACTTTGTGACCTATTTAGCTGAATGTCTAATATATTGCTCAAGCAACCTACTCCCAACAACTAATTTTACTTTGTTGATCATAACGTGATTATTTCTCATTAATTATCACTTCCCAGTTTTCTTTGGAGATTGAACAAATACAAATGAAATACAAGATCATAGCAATCTCAATTTTGGATTTGAACATTTAGAACTCACTCTTTTTGTTTGTTTCTCACCAATTATTCCAAAGCAATTAGATTTCTATGCTAAAGTTTTAAATATCCCATAGCTTCCATGAGAGAAAATAGATTTATGTACTGAATTTGCCTATGGATTTTGAAAATTGAAGTTGCCTCCTCTTATTAGGCAACCTAGTCATATGCTTTGTTGACCTCCAAGACGGTAATAATTCCATTAACTACTGATCACATAAATTTCGTTTCTCACCCCCATCATCTACCGCATTCTCGACGATTTTGAAAAAGTGATTCTCAAAAGAATCCCCGAGAGGCCCTCAAAATAGAATCAAAAGATCCTCTGTGCACAAAGATCAAGTTGGCCTACATGAAGGGGCAAGTCAGCCTAAAGAGAGAAATTTGTACCCCTCACAAGCCTATAAATAAGAAGGAACTCAACCTCATTGTGACTCACCAAAAGAAAGTTCGATCTTCTCAAGATAGAAGCTGGTAAAAGGACGAAAAGGAAGACAAAGAACTAGATCTAAGGTTTTGGGCCTCTCTCTCTTGTGTTAGGGTTTCTATATTTGATGGGCAGAAGAATTTGTTAGGGAAGTCGAAGTTGCAGAAGAATTTGTTGGGCAAGTCAAAGTTGTAGAAGAGTTTGTTGGGCATATTGAAATTGCAGAAGAATGTGTTGGGCAGGTCGAAGTTCCAGAAAAATATGGTGAGCAAGTCGAAATTGCAGAAGTTGCTGGAATCAACTTCTTGTCATTTTTACTGTTTCATGCAGTTTCATAAAAAGTATACCCCAAGTTTCTGGAACTTTCTGGACTGTTGCCCTACCCATTTATAGAAATTCATTGCTTAACATTTCGTAATTCCGATTTCCTTCAATTCCTTGATTATTTTGATTTTGACTTATTTGAGGTATAGTGATGGCATTTTTAACTTTCCATTAATAGTAAACCCTTAAAAATAATCCAAATCCTGTTACAATCCTTCATGCTAGTTTATCATTTGGTTTCTCAATATTTTGTTGCTAAGATGGAACACTTGAAGAACGAAACTAACAATCAATTCCTTGGTGAGGAGCATACAATGATCTGTTTGATTTTAGTGGGAACAAGTGTCAAATAATACACAAACTCTTCAATATTTTTGCTATAAGATAAGTGTTGACGAATGTACATGAATGCATCTAGATAACTAGCAACAGAAGGTAAAACATAATGTATTTTTGATAGCCTTCTGGATAACAAAAAGCTAAAACCTTCTATATTTTTGGCAACCCTTCAAAGTTTGGACCATACTGATCCTACTAGCAATTCATGTCTTAATAACACTCTTAAGCCACTTTGGAAATGAAACAGAAGAAACCGTTGCTAAAACTGAAAATATAAACTTAATAAAAAATTCACAAACGCTAGTTATGGTTGTTTTATACTCGAAGGAAATTTTAGGATTATTTCAAATAGTGTCATTTGAATTAGTAAAATGACATAGGTTTCCTATAAGAAACCATCCATTTTGCATGATGTTATGTAATTTTTGTCTTAATTCCCGCAAATTTTATTATTCTCTTAAAATAGCTCCCAAGTTTCTTTAAGAAAATTATTACCCTTGAAGTTGCTCCTCGAGGTTCTTTAAGAAAATTATTTACCCTTGCAAACCCCCAAGTTCAGGGGCCGGTTGCCAAGTTATTCAATCTAATTAAAGTACCACTACAAAATGGCAGTTAAGCGACCGTATCAACTCAACGTGGAAACTTATTCTTCATCGTGGTGTTGCATACAGAATGACATTTTCATTGTCGAAGCTTAAAATAAACGAAAAAACTGCAAACCCTAAATTTATCAGACCCTGATAATTTAAATGAGACCACCGAAAAAAAAGACATGGAAAACCATAGTTTATTCCAGAATGGTCTTTTTACTTAAAAAATAAGATTGAAGACCCAATACATTGTTTGATGACTAAAATGTATAGCTAGAAATTGCTGACTTAAGACAACTTCAATAAAAATATTGGGTATGAAACCTCAAACTAAGAAGAAAACATGAAGATACGAACCTCGCGTCTAGAGAAATATTTTGGACTAGAAGGATAGTGGGTAGAGTTGAGCGCATGTCTCTGAACCTATCTCGCTCCCTGTATTGATCATTGTCCCTGCAATACTCGTAACATCTTCTATGAGGAGGGCTTCGACTCCTCCTGGGGATGTCGCTTCTGCTGCGTCTCCTGTTTCCTCCCATTTCGCCCCCTGCGGAACGGTTTGATACAAATCAAATGTGAGAGAATCTATTAACAAGTATTTACACATATAGCTTTGCTCTGTCACTTGTTGTGTCTATCTAGTTGATGTGTCAAATGCTTTCTTGCAAGTATTGTGATATTCCTTGGCTTCACAAATGGAGAGAGGGAAAAGGAATGAATGTGTGTGAGATAATAATGGCTTATCTCAATTCTTTAACTCACATTAAATTGATACAAATTAAGATTATACATAAATCATTTATAAATTAGGTAATTATTTATTATTAAATTGAGATTTTATAATAAATTATTTATTAATGTTATTTATAGTGATTTTTAATATATTTTTGTTAAATAGAATTATTTGAATTATTATAGTATCAAGATTTTTTTTGTGCGTGTTGATTTTTGTATTATTATATTTTAATTCACTTTAAACATGTTTAAAATATGCTTTCATCTTCATGTGGGGAGGTTATCTACTTGCATATTCAAAGAGTTGTTTTTACCTTTATATGTGGAGGTTATCTATTTGCATATTCAAAAAGTTTTGATGTAGCTTTTGCCTTAAAAAATGACTATTGTGACTCTATGGTGAGAAAGTAATCTATAAATAGAGTTAGGAGTTATTTAGAATAAATAGGAGATTTTTTCCCATTATCTATGACTAATCTTTGAGAGATTGGGTATACATTCCCTAATTATCACATAAACGGGACTTTAATCTTGCATTTAGTGTTTTATCTCCATGGAGGTTCGCTAAACAAAGGGAATACCTCCTCTTATGTGACATTGATTATCTCTCTCTCTTAAAGGATTGCTAAACATTAAGAATTGAATCTTCATTACTTTAAAGATGCAGTCTTGTCGAATATACCAAAAACATAGTAGGATTCTTTCATTGTGGACAAACTCAAGTACATGTTAGAGGGAAGTATTCCTCTATGGATGGTTAACAAGTTGATCAATAACTACAATCAAATGCTTCAATCTATATATTTAACGATCTCTAGTCATCATCTAAAGAGTTCAAGAATCAAATAAATTCCAACATAACTTCTAAGTATATAATAAGTTTGTACTTTAGAGGTTCTATTATTGTAAAATTTGACAATTATGGTAGTTGTGGCAAGGTCTTGGAGGAGGGACTGTCATTTTGGAGCAAAGCTAGCCTCTTTTTAAAGGATAGTTTCTAAAATTGAATCCATCTTCAATGTTTGTCTCTCAAACCTCACTCATGATTTGAATTTTGAATATCCCCCTACTTATTTTGGGATGAGACAATATTTCAAAAGCGACCATAAATATGTTGGGGATGTATAACAAGATACAAACCAGTCAAGGAAGGTTATACTGCTAAGATTTGCATTGAAGTTGACTTGAGCAAAGGTATAAAAATGCATATTTAATTAAATATTCGTGATTTTAACAACCCATCCATTTGATTACAATAATGATACTTTATGTGTATCTATGTGCAAAGAGAATATACTTGAAAAACACCTTCCCAACAACAAAATGATTATAAGAAAAATTGAAAAATAACAGCGAATGGGTGGTAGGATTGAATGAATAATCAAAGATCATAAAAGAAGAGGTGTCCAAGTTTAGTACCAATAAAATATTCTATGACACCCTCCAAGGAGTGTGTTATTAAGAGTGGCACAGACATGAACATGGATTACATGCCAAAATCTTATGGGAAAAACAGGAAGCAACATGAATGAGATATTATAGATTTCAAAGAGAGCATTTTATTCAATCCAATAGAATCAAGGTAGTTGGTGCTAATTGAGCCTCCCTAAGCTCTAAATAAATTGGTTGAAAGAAAGAAATCTAAAAGAGAAATGCAAAGAAAGGAATATTGAGTTGTTAATATGTTGAGAAGTATTTTTAATCATTGGAATTTAGTCTTCAAATCAAAGGGGTCATATAAGAGTTCTACCATTTTCTCTTGCACATGTTTAGAGATATTTAATTCTACATGAATTGAATTTTTTTGAGATTTTTGTCCAAGAGACCTTCAAATAAAATAAAATGATCTAGTTGCTTTGTAATATGAGCATTTCTTCGTATATCATTAGGAAAGTTGGCATATGCTTTGTAGGGAGGATATCACAAAGGCCAATGTCATCAAAAAGGTCTATAAAGAACTTTGAGAGAGGGTCTTCTTGACCATATGGATCCCAAACTTAAAAACCCCCAAAGAGAAACTTAAATTTCCCTTGACAGTAATGTAACCTGTTACCGCTCAAGCTAGCGTGGGTCCTAAAAGGGGATCCTTGAAGGGTTACTACTAGCCTAAGGGCAACAATGGACCGATAGCCCATTGTCACCTTGGCTAAGGCTCCCTTCTCTCTACAAAATTTCACTGATGGGAGGAGACCCATTATGATAAGGATCACGAAGTGGATGGACCAATGATAGGGTGAGGGGTGATCCTAGAAACATATTCACAAGAGAGGCTCAAATATGTGGCTTGCTTCTCTTGGAAGAGAAGATGTAAGGCTCTTTGTGAAGGGCTTGGGGAAAATTTATAGGTTTATGTTTTAAGTATGTGCCTTATAAAGGAGATCCCTAAGCCTTATAATTCTTGTTGAAACTTGGGTTCCATGTGATCTTTGAAGAATTAACCTTGATAGTGCATGGGACTACATGGGACCAAGTGGACCCGAGGTTCATTCAAGGGGATAGGATTTAGCAACCAATGATATGCTTGACCTAATTAGGGAGGGGGAAGGGATCAATGAATGAATTTTCAATGAAAGACAATGCAAGGATACCAATGATGTTTCTAGTCTAAGGGAAACCAAGGGAAAGAATTGGTCTTTGAGCTATGGCTTGCGATATCTCAAGATCCCACCATCAAAACATCGTGAAATTTTGGAGGGCTTATTGAGGAAACAAATGTATGCGTATGTATTGATTGTATGCATATGGTGTCACAATCTCAAAGCTATGTATGGTGAACTCTTATCTAGTGGGTATTTGATCCAACCTTGTGAAGGAAGAGGAGCATTAGTCATCATGGTCACATGACTTAGAGGCTTCAAATGTACCTGAATCACTTCGTACCTTATATGAGTCATTTACAAACTTGTGAGCACACTATTCAGATTTATGCATAAACCATGTGAGGGACATTGGTTTGTTGCAAAAAGAGTCATAAGATACTTAAAGGGGACTCAAGATTATGGGCTTAAGTACACCAAGGTGGATGACTTCTATCTTATTGCACATTCTAATTCATACTTCAATGGGGACAAGGAAAACATAGTATCAACTTCAGGATATCTCATGAGTCTTGGATCAACAATGGTCTCTTGCACGGGGCTTCACTCAACGAACCTCTCACATATCATGTGTGCCTGTGGCATACTAAATGATACCCCTAATTTGATTACATATTGAAAAACACATCTATAAATCACATTATATAACCCCATTATGAATGAATGTGGTATGGTATTGCTCCCAAAATGAAGCCCTCGTGGTCTCCTAGAGGTCACGCAAACAACCAGTTTTGATAGATTCAACAACAAAAGCAGAATATGTGGCATTCGCAGAAGTGACAAAGGAAATTGCATAGCTCAGGAAAATAATTGAAGGCTTGCAAGAGAAACAAGTTAACTCAACTCCTTTACGTTTAGATAATACTTCTGCAATGAAGTTGGCCAAGAACCCAAGATTTTGATTGAACCAAGCACATCAATATGAAATATCATTTGATTCAATATCATGTAGAGGCCATAACTATTCATCCAATACATTGTTCTACGACTAAGTAAATTGTAGACATCTTCACCAAAGCTCTCGGAAGAGAAAAATTCGAAAAGTTCAAAATGATGCTTGGGCTAACAAAAACTCCTTCAAATTAAAGGGGAGAATGCTAGACATTGCAATCCTTCAAGATTATAGTTTAAAATAATTAGATGTAAAATTAGGTGAGGTAACTAATAATGGGTTGGGTTTTAATAACTGTCTTTTAATGTGATAAATTTGTTTTCATTTCTCAATGAATGACCATTAGAACTATTCGATCCTCAAAGAGTACAACCTTTCAAACCCATTTCCTTTTTATCTTTCCTAAAAAAATATCCTTGCTTAAATGAGAATGAGATTGAAAATAAATAAATAAGAAATAAAGCACTCTTTAATATTCAAAAACTTCAAAAAATAAATAAGAAATACACAAAAATTTTCCAAAATTCAAATTTCAAAATTTTACATTCTCTTGCACCTTCCTTGTGTGACCACAATATCTCCACAATTTGAGTAAAAGAAAAATAAAATCTATTTATGCAAAATAGAGAGTATAATGATTCTAATTTATTTCCTCCAAATTTACTAATTTGAATTATTGCCTCCAAATTTATGAATTTGGTCAAATTTTCACAAATTACTAAACCACTGTGCAATCTGAATTAAACCATGTGAAGAGTTTCAGATTTTTCCCCAATGAGGGAGAGCATTCTATAGTAATTGGATCCCCTTTTCCCCCTCCCTCATTGATTCTTGTATAATGACAATATGAGGGTAGTGAACTTGAATAATTTGTTTATAGCTAACTTTTTATAGGGTTGGCTAAGGACTTACAATTCAAGGATACAATTTTCATTTTGAAAGAGATTCAACACGTGAAGCTCTAAGGTGGAAAATGATATCTATATCTATATATATAATATATATATATATATATATATATATATATATATATATATATATATATATATATATATATATATATATATATATATATATATTATATATATACATATATGTATATGTATATGTATACTGATATAATGTATGTATGTAATGTATGTAATATAATGTATAATAAATATATATATATATATATAATATAATATATATATATTTTCATGGAGCAAATTTCAAAATTTTCATATTTATGTTCCATTGAAAAAAAAGATTTTCCCCCTCTCTTGGGGACATTTAGATGATCATTGCTATGAGGCCCCAACCCTCTACTAGAGTCTAAAAAAGGGATGTTCGACGAGTCAAAGAAGGGGGAAACAAAAAGGCGAGCAGAGCATCATAAACTGTAACAAGGGGGGAGGCTAAAGAGGAGGAGGGTAGTAGGGAAACAAAAGTAATAGGGAGAGAAGGGGGAATAGAGGGGGGGGAAGGGACGAAGGAGAACATCAAGGAGGAAAGAGAAGAGGAGAGTCTTTGGAAAAAAATTAGGTTGTCCCTAAGATCGAAGGGGGAGGAAGTGATTCATGGAAGGACACTAAAGCACGAAAACACAATAAGAGATAGACAAGGAACTATAAAAAGGAGGTTGTTGCTTGGGGAGGGAGGGAGGGTCCTACTATGAGGTTGGAGGAGCTTATCTGATAGTGTCTAGCAAACTCGATTAAAGTTTAAGATCAGGAGAACTCTTCCATGCATGACACAAGGCAGAAAAAAAGGCTCTAGATTATGATATTCAAGGAGACGCTTGAATGTGTGGAGTTTTGAGAGTTTTTCCATTGATGCCAAAGAAAGGGTCCTTGCTGAATTGGAGGTAAACCTTTATATGTTGCATGTCTCATGAGTCTTATTGAGAAATGTTCAAGCCTTCTTAAAATAATGCCACCAAGGAATTCATTATCCCCTAAAGTATGAATAGTGTAAACATGTGCGTAGATCAATAAATAATAAACATATGTATGTCTATGTGTTTGTTGTATGCATATGGTATCACAATCTCAAAGATGTGTATGGTTAACTCTTATCTAGTGGGTATTTGATCTGACCTAGTGAAGGCAGAGGAGCATTAGTCATCATGGTTGATCACATGACTTAGAGGCTTCAAGTGTCCTTGAAACACTTTGTATCTTACATGAGTCATCTACATTTTTTGCATAGAAGATGACAATTGAGGTAGTGAACACATTATCTAATGATGGTTGGATGTCATTGTCCAAACATGGTTTGGGGGATGTCACTATTTCTATAAAGTCTTTGTCAAATTACTTAAACCATATATCATTCTTAAATAGCCTATGTTCAATAGACATGAGCACCTTGAGTGTAAAGTCTTCCTTGCTATTACAAGAGGTTTATATGGTAGACATCTTGAAGGAATGATTTTGAAGTATTTTGATAAAGTTTTTTTTTTTTTTTTTTTTTTTTTTTTTTTTTTTTTTTTTTTTTTTTTTTTTTTTTTTTTTTTTTTTTAAGTATAGTTAAAAAGCTTCAACCTAAGAGGAATTGATGTCCTCATGTTGACAAGGTTGGGTTGCCTGAATGTCCTAAGAGGCTTTTTTTCCTCATTCAAGGTTGGCAACTCGAAGAATTAAAGAACTTATATTACAAGTTGGAGCTCATATTTATAAATGAGAATCAAAGTCCTCACTATATTTAATAAAATTATTATTTTTGTTCTACTTATGTTCTGGCTTAACCTTTTAACTAACATAATATAACAACTGTAAGAAGTATCAATTCAACCCCCCAATATTTTCAACAAGGGTTGAGACATATTTGGACATATGAAAGCCCACGATTATGTTGTTTACCTGATAGATAAGTATTTTCCACTTGCGTGTCCGCTGAGACCCTTCTCTAGCACTGTAATTCTATAATGGTTAGTAATGGCAGCAAAACTACATGTACACACTACTTGCAATATGTTTCAACATATATTTTCTAAGTTGATATTTTGATTTTTCATTGGGTAATGGAGAGATTTTGCACTGATTTTTCAAACTATTTATCATTCATAATTTCAAACCCTCATCATATAGCCTATATCAACAAGCTCATCTACTCTCCAAGGTCACCTTTAAATAATTAGGAGGTTGAGGATAAGGGAGTGTTCTCTAAATAGATTTGTTGACCTCAGAGTGCAATGTACCAATTGTGCTTTCCACATACCCTCGAGGTGGGACATTCCTTTGACCAATCTAACAAACTCTTCAAAATAGAAACATGTGCCAAGATGGTAGCTCTCATTTAATAAATCCATATCTATTTATAATGAGGTCATGATAATCTCATTAGATTCTGCTTATAATGGTTGTTCCAACTTACACCTCAGGCCTTGAAAATGCTCTTTCTAAATTCAACTCAGCTGGTAATCCTCTAAACATTGCCTCAATTATGGTGGATGTTTAAGGGTTTAAAACAAGTCTAGATTGGTGCATTTCTATTCTCAAATCGCTTGATTCATCTTCCAACTTATGCTAAATCCATTGATAATTATTAGCATAAATGATTCCCTCCAACAGAGTCCCATAAAAGCACTTAAAGTTGGGCTAGTGCTTTCATTCCCTCAAAAAATCTAACAATTTTAAAAATACATCTCAATTTTTTAATTTACATATTTTACTAAAATATATTTATATTATTAAGATAATTTTTTTTTAAATATAATAATTAATATTTATTGAATCAATAGATTTTTGATTAACACATAAATTAAACAAAATAAGATAATTAATAAATATTAAATCAACAGATCCTAATTAACACATTAAAATTATGTAATTATTACATAAATCGATTTTATGTAATTATTACATAAATCAAAAACCGATGGGGCACTTTTCACACAATTTGGTGGGAAATTTTCAAAATTTTCAAATTTCAAGTGCTTCTGGAACAGTTTGGTGTTGAAGCATTTTGGGACACTTTTCAGCAAACAGATAAACTGTTCGAGGAGAATTAGCTGGTGCACACATTTACAGATAGATGATTAACTCCACTATCCTTAGGGAGTGTCGTGGAGCATTAACAGGTGCGGTGCTTCTGGCAATAACCCTTCCACACCACAAGACATGTTTACAAGCTATGTAGTTATAGCCATTCCTTCTGTGAGGCCCGATCTTCCATGGTTTTTGTCTAAAATAGGTATTTTTTTTCTTCATCTCAAAAATTAGCTCTTTGAATAAATTATCATCTCCACTATGTGAAAACAGAAAACATTTCTCCAGTCTCTCCTTGATAAGGATTACGCTTTTTCCCTGCAGAAAAGATAGGTGGTAGAACTGCAGGGCACTTCAATCGACAAATTTTCCTTTAAGTTAGATTAAATACACAAGCAATTGCTCCCAGTAATAGGAAATTTAATGCTCGAGACAATAACAAGGGTCAAACTAATTGACCCGAAGTTTAACCTTCAAAAGTAGGACACCAGACAACCTGAACTTTAACCCTACTTTTAGAATAGGACACCATGTAGAAGGCATATCGGTCTAGATATGCTCTTTAGTAGTCCATGCCACCCATATCGTCTCTCATACATGGGATTTCCATCTTATCCTTCAGAATCACAACAATGATGCACTCTGTTGTGGTTAACAATGAAGGCACACTTGCAGCATCAACCAAAACAGCTCTGATCACTTTCAGGGGATCAATAATCCTTGCCTTCACCTTAGTCAGCATCGTAGCTAAAGTCAAGATAATATCGCTCAGTAATTTCCCAACAACCACTACACCTTCCACACCAGCATTTGCAACAATCGTACATGAAAACATCTTCAATCTTATATGCAGTTTGACCTTCCTGAGGCAGGATTTGGACCCTTTCCTAAAGTAATTTGGGCTTTCACTTCCTTATTTTTATGTGATGCCAATTCATGCAGATTTGTAGACTGAATTATAACATCCTTTACAATATATTAAAGACTATTTTCTTTCAAAAACAATGTTACATTGGCTTTTGATGACACCTATCTGGACACGTCAAAACTGAGGTTTTCAGCTTCCTGGACACTCAGATCTGCTCTATCTCCTTGCTGGATACTCAAACCCACACTTTACTAAATTGTTGTACATCACTGTTCAATATGGATTTTGATCTGACCTTGGGTCCTCTTCTGTGCTTTGAATCTGCTCAGCTAATCTTTCTCTGATCTCTTATCTTTTTGATGTCCAAAAATGTTTGCATACAACTTCTCTCATCCTGTTCTATTTATGCTCTCAGACTCTAATTGAGAAAATTAATCTCGCCTATCTTAGCAACTAATCTCTTTAATCCGAGCAACCACCTTTTCTCAACAATTATGTGTACAACTAAGATTAGATCAAATACAAATCACTAATATTCTGAAAATATCTAGAATATTTCATTTAGATTTTGAAGAGTTAGGAGATCTAGTGAAATTGATCTTTCACTTTTATTTACTAAGTCAAATTACAAGATGGTATTATTTCACAGTTTTACTAGGTGGTCACCAAAAGTTGTCTTGAACCACTTCTCACACATTCACACCTTACATGTGTAATAAGTTCCTACATGAGTTACACTTATCGACATACCCTGTATACCTTGTACCTAGTTCCAAATCAAAGCAAAGGTCTTAGCAGAATGCCATTTCTCACATGTTGCTGGTCATAGTGGCTTCTTTAAGACATATAACAACAAGAGTAATTTCTTTTAGAATGGACTCTAATAAGAGGTGAAAAATATTTGTTGCTTCATTTGAGAATTATTAGAGGAATAAAATAGAGACTGTGAGAAGTCCAGGACTAATGTATCCCTTGCCCATTCTGAATAAAAGGTGAAAATCCATTAATATTGTCTTTAGAAGTTTGCCTCAGGCTAGAGGGAAATATCTTTGTTATTTCCAGGGTGCTACTGACAACTTCTTGCACCTTTTTGAACTATTCATGTCACATGCTTATAGGCTTCATGGATTTAAGAAAAATCAGTTTGGAGTTAGAAGAGCCAACTAGGTTTAAAGAGAAATTTAAGGTTGAATGGCAGCTTTAGGGTAACAAAAATTAGTGGTATTAATTTGAAATTTTAACAAAATAAATTTTATTGTGTAAAATTGGTTATCCCACATGCAAGAGATAAGTGAGCCTGCCTGAAGGCTTTAGATGGGCTCTTAACCCTGATACAAAAGTATATTTGGGAATGTTTTCATGTGGGTAATATATGAGAAACAGATTCCTAGGTCAAGTGCAGTGTCCATATTCCTCTTGGACAGGCATGGATTCACATCTAGACCTATCTAGGAAAGCATTTTGGGGTAATGCTTCAAAAAATGTGCCTCGAGTGGCTACACCATGGAGAAAACTTTCATTGGTGTAAGGTGTGAATTTTGAGGGGTTTTTATTGTTGTAAGGTGTGAAATCTGAGGGGTATTTATTCTGTGAACTCTGAGGGGTATTTATTTACCAAAATTGCTCACGACATGCACCACGGAGTAGAGTTTCATTGGCATAAGGTGTGAACTTGATGGGTATTTATTCTATCAAAATTTCTTAAGACATAGACCCAATATAATCCCTTTAGATCAAAGTGAGAATGGAACCCTGGTGGACAACAAAACACTTGTTCACCTCACCAATGAGTCAATCACCCATTGGCAGGAAAAGCTATTTTATCCTATATATTGTTGAATCATTTTCTTTTTCATATTAATAAAGGCTCCGCTTTGAGGGTTGTCCACAAATATTTGAATGCTTTTCTTCTTTATTGTCAAATATTCAACGTTTTATTCCAAAACTCAGAATTTTGTTTCAGATTTCAGGTATTTCAAAATAGTTTTTTTCCCGGCTAAAAGTATCGTAATTTTCATTATTAAGGAAAATTACATGTTGTAAATGCCATATGCATATGCAGAAAAGTGATCGTGGTCATTTAAGAACTGTTTTATACAGTAGAAATTTGTACAAAAAACCTAGAGAAGGGTGTGATGATAGTATCTGATCATATACATTATTATTTACATATTCAAATTTTTTCAAAATTTTACCCATGGTCATTACTGTTCTGTAGACAAAAAATAAATAACAGAAATAGATAAGTTAGGGCTTGTCAACCCTCTGTAGTTCCTGATCCATGTATGGTCTATGGAAATACTGGTAGATCTGTTCTGGTGTGTGCTCCATGATCAACCATTCCCCTCTAGGATGATGCGTTGCCGCTGTTGAAAGCTAGTTCGCGGGTTCATTGTGCTCCTTGTAGATATGAGCACATGAAACATGATCAAAATGTGTTTTTAAAAAACAAAACATCATCCAATATGGTTATGAGTGTATATGCATTGCATGTAGAAATGCAGTTGAACCAGTTAATAACAATCTTGGAGTCTCCATAAACTTGTAAATATCTACAATTATTGTTTGCAACAAAATACAAAAGATGACGAAGCGTAAGGAGCTCCGCAAAGTTATTTGTGCCATCTCCCAACCCCATACAAATATGGAAATAATGTGTCTCAGATATATGGTGGATAATGCCACCACCAAAACCTTGTTCGTGTGTTGATTTGTCGAAATAGGCCCAAGGGTGTGCTTTGTCTATGACCTTCGGGGTGATGGTTCGAATCTTGGCAACCTGTTTATCAACCGGAATTTCCATATAACGGTTACAAATCTTAGGAATAATAAAAGGCCAAACTATATGCTTCCCATGAAATATTTTGTTGTTCTTACTCATCCATATGTGCCAGCACACTATTAATGGAATATTTTGGGATCTTGGGTTTGGAGCTTCAGCCCACCATCGGTTCCAGGCATTTAGTATACCATTGCCAACCCAAGTAAGTGATAAATTAAGAGTATGTAACACCTGCGCCTAGACCTGTTGTGTTGTAGGGCAAGAGAGAAAGAGATGGTGATTTGGTTCCTCCTCCTCACGACATAATACACACCATGAAGGTCCCTGAAAAGATTGTTTTATGAGATTATTCCCAGTCGGGGTTTTGTCCATAATGATGTTCCACATCAAAAGACAAGTACCCGATGGGGCTTTTAGCTTCCATATGCTACTCCACCAACTATCTAAAGAATCAGGTTTATGGCTAGCATGGATGATAGGATATCCATCCTTTGGAGTATAGATCCCCTTCTGTGCAAAACCCCAAATCAGTTCGTCATCCTCATCCCTTAGTCTCCCATGGGATTCAATTAAAGCCGCCAAATATCTCCTCCACTCCATATGGCACTGATCTGGTATATCCAAGGCCTCCATTGGTATATGTAGTGGTGTTGTATGGGTCCCCAATTTGTGTGATGTTTGCCACTCCATTATGATTTAGGAAGGAATCAAGCCAAGAGGGAGATGGTGTGAGTTGCTGCAACCAATCCATGGATCAGTCCCAATGCGGACAGACATACTGTGGCCGATCTGCCAAGTAAGACCCCTTCTTATGATGGGAAGGGTATTTATAAAAACCCTCCAAATCACTAATATTCCTTTCCTGTTCAAAGCAGGTAACCTTAACCAGTTCATGACTGTGTGCGACCATATGTATTTATAGGTAGCCACCTTTGACCAAAGGTTCTTGTGCTTAAGGAGACGCCATCCTAATTTGGCTGCAAGTGCTTGAGGAAAGGCAGAGAGGTTCTTGAGGTCCCAACCTCCCCATTTTTTGGGAGTTGCAATTCTACTCCATTTGGCCCAAGCATAAGGTTTTCCCTCCTTGTGACCCTTCCATAAGAAGTGGCAGCAAACTCGCTGAATCCTTTTGTAATATACCTTGGGGGATCCAGGACAGAGACATCCAGAAGATTGGTGTTGGTTCCAGAACCGATTTAATGAGCACCAATCTACTTGCTCTGGATAGTAGATGATGGCTCCAAATATTTAATCTTCTTTCCACCTTGGCAATCAACCAGGTCCAATCTGCAATTTTGTATCCATCTGCTTTTATCCTAAAACCCAAGTACTTCAATCCATCCTCCATTGTCAAATTTTGGAAGGGGAAGTTTTGGAGTGCATGATAGGTCTCTTGTTGAGTACAAGCTGAGAGAGATATAGTGGATTTGGCCCCATTTATTTCCATCCCTGTTGTGGCACAAAAAAGATTCAACACTTCACAGAGAGTGTTGTTGTCTTGAATGCCTCCATCTAAGAAGATGAGCATGTCATCCACAAAGAGCAGATGTGTTAGAGTGCATTGCTCCATGATCTTGAGACCCTTGAGCCTCCCGGCTCTTTTTTCCAATGCAATTAGCCCGCTTAAGCCTTCCATCACAATAAGAAAAAGCAATGGGGAGAGAGGACACCCTTACCTGATTCCTCGCTCCACCTAAAAGGAATGGGAGACTGATCCATTGATTAAGGTTCCAAAGTATAAAAATGTGATGCAACACATTATCCATTTGATAAAAACCAGTGGAAAGCCCAGGTGAGTAAGGATCATCCTTAAGAATAACCAGCTGACCATGTCAAAGGCCTTTGAGAGGTCAATCTTGAGCATCACCCCTTTAAGCTTCTTCTGTTTGATGGAGTGTAAGGCCTCTTGTGCTGTGCCGATGGCCTCATGGATTTGTCTATTATGTAGGAAGGCAAACTGTTCGGAGGAGATGTTGCTCGATAGGATCAGCTTGATGTGGTTAGCAATGATCTTCGCAATAATTTTGTATAGGCAGATACATATGGATATAGGCCTGAAGTCATTGAAGGATGGCGGGGAGTCTGTCTTGGGAATGAGGGCTATATAGGTGGAATTTATAGGTTTATACATTCTGCCCGATGTACAACATTCCTCGATCACATCAGGTAGATCTGGTCCAATAATGTCAAAGAATGTAAGATACAATTCCACAGACCAACCATTTGGCCCCAGATTTTTGTCCTTCTTAAACCACTTCAGGGTGCCCTCCAGTTCCCCCATAGTAATAGGTTTTATGAGATCCTCCACCAAGTCAGGTTCCACAAATTTGGGAAAATGCCCTGCACTGCGAATGATATCAGCTAGAGGTGTGTCTAGTGGGGCTTTGAACAACTACTTGAAGTGAGTGTTACCCAGCTGTTCCAGCTAATTATAGGTTTTAGCAATTAGACCCTGTTTCGTAAGCATATGATAGATAGTATTGCTGGCTTTCCTTCCATTTGCAAATTTATGGAAGAATTTTGTATTTCCATCCCTTGCTTGTAACCAAATTTCCCTGCTTTTGAGTCTCCAAGTTTCTTCTTGATCCAGCAGAATCCTTGATCTCTGGGTTTCCAAGACCACAAGGTGTGTTTTGCTGCTATATAGGTGTACCCTCTTCCCTGTTCATCCATTAGAGTGGCCAATTGGTTTTCAATGTCCCCAAGGGTATGTTCCTCCTTGGCCTTTTTTCCTTCTGGCCCAATCTATGGATAATCGCTTGAGTTTGATCAGGTTACTATAGAAACGCTCAGCCTTCCTCTGAAAATTTGGTAAGGGATGGGCCTTCCAAAATTCCAAAACCAGCCTGAGATATTCAGTGTCCTTTAACCAAGTCGAATTAAACTTAAAAGGAGCCCTAGGTTTTCTTAAGGAGCTTGCCACTTCCAGATAAATAGGGGAATGATCCGATATTCCTCTAGTGCCCACCCACTGTCTGTAATTTGTGAGGGAATTAAGTAGATCTTCATGAATGAGATACCTGTCTAGTCTCCTCCCCAGAGCTGCATCTCTAGTCCTTCTGTTGTGCCAGGGCGGCAACTTCTTGTTCATAGGGACATCAATAAGACCATGTTGCTCAAAGAGGATGCTGAGCTAATCCAAGAGTGGATCCAGCTGCAAGTGGTGTCCCCAGAATTCTTCATGTCCGATGGAGAAATTAAGATCTCCCTCTAGAATAGTGGATTGGTCTATCAGGGGATTCTCAAGGAGCTGCTGCAAGAAATCCAATATATTGTGATTGGGTGCATAAATGTTCATAATACAGAGATTTCTACCCAATTCAGCTGAAAATATATCAATTCCTAGGAAACCTTGACCTCCCCAAGCTGATGTAACCTTGATGGTTTGAGGGTTTATCCCGAGAGCTAGACCTCAAATCTCCTAGCAACATCCAGGGCTTGAAAGTGCCACCCTGGCATGATAGTTAGAAGGGTCCTAACAATCAGCTCAAAACTACCTAGGGTTTCTTGAAGAAAAATAATGTCACAAGGCTCACAGCTCAAGAGTCTCTTAAGGGCTAATTTCTTAGAGGGACTAGCTAATCCCCTACAGTTGAAGGAGAGCCACTTCATGGCAGAACATTGCCAAGGTTGTCTAGTGCTCTAAGTACCCTTTCAATGGTGTTCTACCTGCCCTAAGCTACATCATCCCCAACAATATTAATGGCTTTGGACATCTTGGAAGGCCTTCCTCGGGTGGGTTTATGCTCAACATTAGAGGGTGTGATACCCAATCCAAGAGAGTTAGGGATTTCCCAATGGCATGAACAGAGGTTGTAGGAATGTGAACCCAAAGTAGATGGAGAAATAGGATTTTTTTGGAGCCCCTATCCAAGGACAACCAGGGGGGTGGTGGAAAAGATAAGCAATGGGTGATCACGTGCACAGGTAATGGGAGAGGTAACCAAACAAGGTGAAGATGTAGATGATGCCAATGAGAAAAAAATACTGATTAAAATTTAGTGCAGAGGATAAGGGAGAAGAAACTGTACCCGATGTAGGAGCAACCTCCGCAGCAGACCGGGATCTAGTAATAGGAGGGGAGATTGGCGGTATCTGGGAAGCACTAGATGGATGAGCAGTGACCCTAGCCACATCCTTTGGACTATCCAAACCTATGGATTTCTCATCCACAATTGGGTCTTCTATTTGGTGATGTTTGGTTCCATTTGTAGCAACCGGAGTAGTGGGCATGAGCAGTGGACATTCTTTGAAAAGATGTCCAACCTTATGGCATCTTCTACACCTGAATGGAATGCCTTCGTAATCAATATTTTGTCAGCGAGAGAAATGCCCCCAATGTAGGGTAATCTTTTCCTCCAGGCCTTCTATGGTGTCCAAATGAAATAGGATGCAAGCCATAGTCATATTCCCTGAAGTTTCATAGGACTGATCATGTTCCAAATAGGTACCTAGTGCGTTGCCTGTTAGCTCTGCTATATAACATTGATTTTCTAGAGCTGGAGGCAAAATTGGTCTATGGTCGTGCTCGAAGAAGGCTTATAATGGTTGCCATCACCTTCTCCTTTACCTCTCTCACCCTCCCTTCATCTCCATTTCCCGCGCTTTTTGGTTAAAAAACCATATAAAAGTCCCTTTCTCTTAAGCCCTAAAGTGATAAAACCCATACCCCATAAACTCGTGCCCATACGACTGCGAGCCTTCACAAACTCTTCACCACCGTAACCTCAGTTGTTGATCTCCGCCTCCCCATCCAATGGCTCCTCGTCACAGTTGGTGGAAAATCTGCATGATAGTTACCCCTGCCATCAAATCATCTCCGCCACAATCGGACGACATCCGCTCTCCCCACGCTCACAAAGTAACGGCACGTTAACACTCGATGGAGAGTGGTTTCCTCTCTCCTCTATCACCACGTGTCATGTTCTAAATTGGATCGTGGACCTTTGTCCTTTTACCTCCCAACGTCTTACGGAAATGCAATCAATACCGCTTACCGCTCGGTCCTCTGTCCTCGTCCGATAACCACCGCGCGCCTCCGCCACCTGACGATCGTTGGACCTGTCCACTTGAGATCCAATGGCCCACATTCATTCCACCCCCGCTTTTCTCGATAACCCTGCCAAGCCATCTCCGCTGTCCATTCTCTCGATCCGATGACCAATCTTGGTCCTTCAGCCAACTCGTCCATTTGCCACGCCATCCACGTCCCTTGACTATTCCGTGCACCCGAAGGACGAAGGTGACCGGTCTTCCAGTACCATTTGCAGTCGCTCCTCAACCACCATATTTAACAAAAAATATGGCCAAGGAGGAAAAGGATAGAGCTCGAGAAGATAACTGCATTTAACAGTTATGGGGCCTCATTGATACAAGCACTCCAGCTACCCGAGAGGACAGCCGAGCACAGGAAAAGATCAGATTCATCCACTAAAGCAAGCAAACGCACCCAGAAGTGCCATCAGGCAACTAAATGTGATTGGTGGTCAATTATGACGCTTCCATACCTTGAATGGCTAGGTTCCTTTGTAATGAGACTCTATATATACCCAGAAACAAGATGTAATCAAGGTTGATGGTTGATATTTTGGTGTAAGGTCCAACTTCTGGAGACTGTAACTATTTTGATACTTGCAGCGTCTTGTCTTCATTTTCTGCTAATACAAGCTTCTTTCGCTGTTAATTGCTCACTTTCCATTTCTCTTCTCCTCTAAGCTATGCCTGATATGTTGTATTCCTGAACTCTTGACGTTTAGCACTAGAGTAGCTGTCATCCTATCTCTGTGTTAAAGTGTTGTATGTATCATTGAATGAGTGATTTAGGTTTCTCTTCCTCTAGTGCCAGAGAGTTGTCATCCTATCTGTGCACTAAGAGATTAGATTTGCAGACTTCTTTACTGGTTGCAGTCGGCCATCACATGGCCTTGTGCATCTGCTGGTGTGGTCAGTATTCTCCATATTCACCCGATCTTAAAACTATTAGTAGTTGGTGGTCTAAAGACTTGTAATCCGGGGGTGTTCACGCATGTCTGGAGTCAAGCAAAGTAGAAGTGGTTATCTGGCTTGGACAAGAACCATTTCTTCCATTCATCCATTTGCAACGATAATTTGAATTTATATGTTCCCATGCATCTCCGAGCTACAACCTAGGAGAGTTTCTTGGAGTGGTAACATTGCCTATGCGCTTAAAAATGATTGGAGTCCAGTATTGCATTGGAAGGCTTGGTAATCGAACCCAAATCGGCACAACTCCCATCTGTTCCCTCTTAGGATCAAATAAGGGATCCCATCTTTTCATCATAACAGGGGCTAATTTGATATGCCAGAATCTAGAGAGTATCCAGTCCGTGTACTCTTCCCTGCGGAAATGAAGGGCAAACCATCCTTGCACAAGCACCCGAATGGTGGATAATTCTTTGAGTAAAGAACCCCCAAATCTTCGAGGTCCAGAGATAAAGTCTCTCCACAGTATAGTTTCGCCCCCGAACTCGGCCCACCAAGACCTTCTTGGCTGTATCAACAACTTCCCCCATCGAGAGGTCTTCGCCCAAGGATAGGTTGATGTCCTTGTCGACAGCTTTTAGTCACCTTCCTTTCTTTAGCTTGTCAGATCTGTGAGCCATCGGATAGTCCCAAAGATGTCCCCGTATGCCTTGGTTAACCGTCTGTGGGGTGGATGGGGTCAATTTAGGGTTTGAGATAGGGGAGCTGAAGCATCCAAAACAGATAGGGGTGCTGGGAGGTGGGCCACCAAAATTAAGGGTGCTACTGGATAGTGCAGGGACAGGGTAGGTAGCAATCCCAAGAGGGGGGATGCCAGAGGAGGAAGGGTTGTAGGGCGGGGTGGAGATGTGGGGTAGACGGGGCAGCGATGCGTTGAAAGTGGGCGATGGTTGCAGGTAGGTACCGAGGAGATTCAAGGTAGCCAGGGAAAGTGGTGGGTAGTCCAAGCCAGATGTGTCTTCGATGTTGACAGAGGATGGAGGATGGGGCACAGATGGCCCAAGTCAGTCCAGTGTAGAGCTAGGAGCTGACAGAGGTCGTAAAGATGCGGCAAAAGGACCAGAGCCCGACACAACGTGATGGTGAGACCAAATGACCCCATGGGGATTGGGGTCCTCAGTATAGTCCACCTCGTCTAGGTCCATTGCAACCGATAGGAAAACGGTCGATGGTGGTTACGGACTACGAGGAAGGCTGGAGGACCATAGGAACGGAAAATGCTAGAGAGCCCACGGGAAGGAGGTAAGGTTGAATGGAGTCCGGCGAGCTGTGGAGGTTAACCCTTACCGTCAGGTGCTTGGCAGTAGTGCCACAGTAACTCCATTATCGATGACCATCAGAGCTCCGCTAGGGTTTCTTTTCCTCTTCATTTTCCGCCATTTTCAAAACAATTATTTGTTTGTGTTCTTGTCTATACTTTTTTTTGGAATAATTTATAAAGATGTAACAGTTAGGTGGTTTTAGATTTTAGATGTTTCATCGAGTATATTCCAGTATAATACTGTATTCCAGCTTTGTTTATCAGACAATATTTGTTCAGGAACCTTACATGTCATACTTGGCCATGATATAACTGTTTACTATTTTAGTATTACAATGAATTGATTAATGGACATAGGGTGCTTGTAAGAGATTAACTGTATACATGAGATACATTTTGGGCCTGTTTGGGTACACCAAACTTCATTTATAAGATATTCAATACCTGTTCAAGTACACCAAACTTTGTGTATAAGATCTCCAATAAAGAGAGTTACTTCATTGTTACTCCAAAATGAAGTCTTTTCTCTTATCCTGTGATTAACTCTGTCAGTATTAACTATCTAGCATGTTCTTTAATTTGTTTAAACCATCAGCAGATTGTTGTTGTAGTTGGCTCATTTTTAATGGGAAGATACCATTTTGTTTGAACACTTTATTTAGTTTATTTTTTACACAAATGTTCTTATGAACAATATTTCTATGGATGTCACGGTTTGTTAAAAGTGAGGACTCATAAATAGTGAGCACCTTTTTCACATCCACCTACTCATTCTTTAAACTTTATATTGAATCACAATGTAGGATATTCCAGGGATGTTCCTTGCTTCAGTGCTTTGTTCTGATTACCAAAAGAACAGGGATCTTGGCAATGATACAAAATTGCCTATTATGAGGGGTTGTAGGTATTTTTGGCATGCACTTTCAGGATATACGACTGGTTTGATTGCTACTCTTGCTGCAGGAATCTTGACACGATTACCATAGCCTGCACTTCTGTATTTGGTATTGATTAGCATCATGCACTCTAAACTGGATAACTTGCAAGTTAAAAATATATTTCTTTGGCATGTTCATTATGCTCTGGTATTCCTCAATTACAAACTAGAAAGTTTTCATGTCATTGTCTACTTTGAGAATATGAATGAACTTGCATAGGTTCCCTTTGAGAATATCTTATTGGGAACCTGTTTTAATTTTTTTTGTCAGTTCAATCACTTATTTCTTCCATTTTCGTTTTAGTATCCTTAGATGAAATGGCATTTTTTAATTTTTGGTATGGGTTATAGTTGTTAGGAAGTATTGAATAGTTCCAAGAATTCCTTCTTTCAGGTATGAATGTAGTTGTTTACCTTTGGGCACATATTAATAGAAAGTGTATTGTGTCTCCAATTAAGAAATTTTTGGAATTGCCTTGCACTATATTATAATCAGTATTTTGACCTTTAATCAAAAATGAATGAGTACGTCTTCCATAATTTTCTAGGGTTCTAACATTAGAAAATACTTTGACTGCATTTGATTTCATGTATAAAATGTATTTTCCCATTGGATGTTACATGGTATTTCTGATGCCCGCCTCTAGTATTGTTGTCGTCTGGAGTCAATGAGTTTACACTAGATTCTTTGTTTAGAGACTTGAGGTGTTTGGATGTTTCTAATATTGTGTAATTGTAGTGATGAATGGACCAATAAGTTTGACCCAAGTAATGGTACAAAACTTTTGTTTAAGGTTCATTTTTGTCAATTTAACTTCATCCTATTGCCATTGAAAAATTAGAGCCTTTAAGGTCATGCACATTTGATCCAGAAGACCAATAATACCCACAAATGGTCGTTTCTCATTAAAAAATTGAACACACAGTCAGGGGAATTAGAAAGATGGAACCTGATTGTTTTATAGTGGTCCACTATAAGTAACGTCTTATAGTATGTTTATGAAATATAATGCCCAGAAATTGATACAAAGACACAACACTTCAGAACGGTGCTTGTAAGTTGTATCACCATCAAACCCTAAACCCCATAAGCTGAGTGGTCAGAGTAGCCAGATCTTGTTTATGACTAGGTTAAGAAAACGTCCTCTTGCTGGTTTCAAGATCATTCTGACCTATATCATCAATCATTCCAGAGTGCATCTTTTCCAGGCCCCAAAATTGTCCCTCAGCATTGACTTCATGTGGATTTGTTAGAGGTTCATTGTCTACATTTCCTTTTAAAAATCTAGTGCATGAATGATTGTCCACATGTTCATGAAGAAGAGGACATCTTTGCATTTGATGTGGTCCAGAGAGAAATTTTCCATTTAGTCAAGCCTGTATTCCTCATCAATTATTTTCTTGACATCGTTTTCATTCTCGGCACTGTAGTTGTGTATGTCATCGATGGTTTCATTACAGGTTTCATCAATATTCTGGGCTGTCCAACTTTATTATTGTCAACAATAGATCCATCTAGAGGTGGAAATGGATCTGTATGACTGAAAGCTTTAATAATTGTGTGTTTATAACATACCCTTTGTTCTTCTACCAAGGAATATCCATCACATATGTCAATAACATTTTCTTCCAGATGAGTATTGACAGTAAGAGGAAGAGACTTCCCGATCCCATCAGGCTTGAGGAATAAATTTAGATTATAGGCATAAAAAATAGCAGGACTATTGGATTCCATGATATAGGATCTTTGAGGATTGAACTATAATATTAATTGTTTCTTCACTCAGATAATAATAATGGTCACATTATTACTTTGCTGGCTTTGAAAAACCTTTTGAGTTTATTGACCTCAAACTGTAGGAAATCATGATTACTTCCATTTATTTCTTACATGATCATGATTAACATCAAAGTGCAACGTGGGGGTTACATTACTTCTCAAACTCACAATGAAATGTTGAGGTGCCAAGTATATTACCATGAAAGTCTACAACTCCCTTAATTTCAATGTCTATGAAAATAGGATTAGTGTGATTGAACTATATTTCTGTGACCTAAAAAGTGTTTTTAGGATTTAAATCATCAGCAAGGGAAGCATGATCTTCATCATCCTTTTCATATGGTTGATATTTTGGGGTAGAAACATGGTTTCTACCTATCTAGAACTACATTTGGGTTGTATGATCAGTGGAAATATTAAAAAAAAATTCATTTCCTCTGTTTATCACTTTGTCATGTAGGAAATCATGATTGGCATCCTCACAATGGTGAAAATTATTATCATTCTCCTTGTTTTCATGCAAATCATTCATAGAATCTAGGACATATACATCAACACATAGTTGTTCTTTGATGAGGATGGGGTTTAATGTGGGGCCACATTGGTCACAAGTAGCCTATCCAAGAACTAATCTTGTGAATTTGGAGGGCCTTTTTCAGTGATACTGTTATCATCTTCAAGATAGGTGGGAACTTCTTCTTCTTGTACGTCTACCACAAGGTCTTGAAAGGTATTTTCATATCATCAGAACGCAGGGCAACAATGCTCGAGAAAGCCCTCAATTAGACTAGAAATAGAAGATATTCCCTTTGGACTACTGGATCTAAACCAAGCCTTTTGTTTTTCCCCAAGATAATATAGAATTAACCTCATGCATAACGTATATATATTCTTTTGAGAAGAGTATATATATTCTTTTCAATCCATGTCCTTGCCTTGCAGGACCTTGAGAGGGGTATATAGATTCTTCTCAACGGAAAACAATTTCTATTTGTATGATTGTTTATGATCTAATCATCTGCAGAATATCATAGTGCAAGGATTGCTAGGGGATCTATATTCAAAAGAAGGCTTGAAGATAATATCCACTATCAAATCAACCAAGGGTAGGCTTAAAATATGAAATTGAAAAACATTTTACTTCTTAATTCTCCCTACAAAAGATTTTTCAATTGCAAAGACTAAGCACAAAGAATATTGTATGACTAGTCTTTGACCTTGGGTAAGCTAGCTGCTACCCTCTCAAACATGATCAATGATGATGGTAAGTCTTGGGATTAGATAGATTCTAGGGTGAATTCTATAATGCTACCTAGTACTTTTTCAATCCAAACATTTTGTATAGGTTTACAAAGAATCCATCACAAGAGCAATCATTGAGAACTAACTTAAACAAAGGTATTATCATGTTTATATCCAAACCCATTCCAAAGTGACTATGAGCTGGAAGCCTATCACTCTGTTGAATGTCGCATGTAATAGTCTTACCAAAGCTCAATGCTCATAATTAAGCATATTCTCATGATTATTATCAAACTTGGGCAGACTTGTTTCATCAAAGGGCGACTCATCATCGCCAATATTATTGCAGTCTGTGAAGGCATGGAATGGCCCAGTCATTATGGCCATAACATCCTTGTCATCAAAACAAACTTTGAAAAAACTTACGTGATAGCATGGTATCCCTTTATTCTACCTCTTACATTTGAGCAAATTTATCTAAAGGCTTTAAGATATTATTCACAAGACCTAACCTTGCCTCTCTTTTAAAGAGTGTAAACCAGAGTTAATCTTTTTCCGATCAAGTTGCCAAACAGAGGCCAGTGTATGTTTGATATCTCATAGGGTCAAGCAAGGTGTCATTAAAATGGATTCATCTGCACAAACCGTATCCAAATAATCTTTTGAATGGGATAAAACTCATTGTTCTAGATTGGAGTCAATTGATAATGTGTTATAGATTACTCAGGCATTTTCTGCAAGGCCCTTAGCTCTAAACATTCAATGAGTGAAAACCTATTGCTATAGGTAGAGCTCACAAAACATGCCCGATTGACTTAAAGGTAGAGCTCATAGAAGATGCTAGATTTACTTAAAACACAAGGGTGGGTTTGGGTCAAGTCAAGCCAGATTTTTAAATTCCTAGGAATTCCTTTTCTTTTCAAGAAACACGTGAGGAAAATGGGATATGCTTATCCAAATGTGGGAAAATAATTTTGGTAAATGGATCTATAAGCCCAAGACTTTAGCAGCATGATTTTAGATCTATGCTAAGTGTTGGCTTCTATGCATGTTATTCTTTATTGTGGGTGCCCTTGGTTGCTTCTTTGTGCCAATTTTGACAGGGGGATGGGTTTCAACTTTTCATAGATTTAGGAACCTTTAATATAGATGGAGGGAATGGAGTGGCTTTGGTATTCCCAGAACATCTGCAGAACTGTGGTTATGTGTACCTTTAATGTATTTGATGACCACTGTAAATTTTTGCAAGAAGGAAATCCAGTTGAAATGATGTCTTGGGTGCACCTTGGAGTGGATTTGAAGGAAATGGAAAGGCTTATGATATAAAATGATAATTGTCTCTTGTCCCAATATTTTAATTTATTGATGTTATGCATAACAATTGTTGTTATATTCGATATTCTTCCAACATGCCATGCAGATTTTGTTTCTCAATGTGTATTCATGTATTAATTCAACTGTTTTCAAAATATTTTATGTGATCAATGATATGCAGAGGCACTTTCATGGGTGCTTCAGATCTTAAAAGGCTGAACTTGCATGCACATGAGTTTATATATAAAAGTGAAGATATGATAGGAAATAAATTTTATCATGCTTTAATAACCAACTAGGGTTTTGGTGAACAACCTTTTGAAAATATAGTCTAATGGTTCTTATGTGTATTTGTATTCCTGTAGCAGGATAGTTCCAATAGGATTTGATTTAGACAACTTCTAAGAAAGCCATTAAGGTAATTTTTACATGTATTAGCTACAACTACAGACTATTTTAGCACACTTTGTCTTGATGCTCTTTGTTTGTCACTAAGGATTAATGAGGATCACTGTTTCATCGATAGCTTTGTGCACAAACATTAATGATTAAATAGGTTATTTTAATGATACCACAATTGTTCATATTTGTTGTGATTACCATTTTGTTCCCAAAATTGGTTAGATCTCACCAAAATCATCCTACACCTTATTCATCTTTCCACTTTATTTTCCCCGGCAAACAATTCCCTATCTAATGCATAAGGCTTATGGTGGGTCACACCATCTTTAATGACGTGAATTTCTGTCATACATTATGACAATCTTGTTTCTTGTGTCACTTTAGTATAGGTGACATATTTGTTAGAGGTTGACTGCAACCAAGAAAAGCCATTTTGGGATCTTGTTATTTGATGTGAGCTATTATAGGAAAGGTCATGAAGGCTTTCGTTGGTTCTGTCGTTAAAATGTTAGGTCATTAAAGTAATGGTAAAATTTTGAAATTAGTGTACATGAAACAATTGTGTGTGGTGTGATTTGAGGGTCTGTAAAATGGCAAGTCAATAAGAGGACAAACATGGCTACATATGTGGTGAGAGAGAGATTATAGGAAGTGAAAGGTTATTGGGCAAATAAAGAGTGATACAAATTGGAATGTTTAGTGTTAAAAGCTCTATTATGTGTTCATGTGCTTCCAAATCCAATTTCTTTTTCTATATCATTGTAATAAAATTGTCAATGTCTCATTTCATAGTATTTTTGTCTTATTGAATGATCTATATGATCCAGTTTCAGTGATAACATGACGATAATTTGCTTCAATTTTGACTTGGCGTCAGAGCTGAAGCATGTGTTTTTGGAAAGCAGAAGATGGATAGCTTTGAAATATCTAAATTGAGAGCAACACAAATCACTAGTTAATTCATGTGACGTTTGTGGTCCTATCAAAACAAAATCACTTTGAGGAGCAATCTACTTAAGCATCTCTGCCATGTGAGCCCTGGAACTCTTGTTTCTAGGAAAAAACAAACTGTAAAAAAATAACAGTTTCTGTGAATCTATTGAAACTGACTTTGTAGCAATCCCTAATCACTATAAAGACCTAGATACACTTGTCATCAAATATAGACCCTGAGATATATTGACTGCTCAACAGATGATGAATCTCAACAAGAGATTTTATTCAAGGTTGAATATGCCAGATGAAGGTATTGTACTTCTGGAAACCTGAAGCCCATACATCATCAAGATGTACCCTGACTGTCATACATAATCATACTAATAGTAACATATTCTAACTTCACAGGATATCAAAGAAACTGCTTTAATATTCTATTCAGTTGTAGACATATGGCAAATACTTTGAAAACCTTGGTAGCTTTGCTTAAGCTATTAAGCAAGCCTTCGAACTTCTGATCAACAAGTCTTCCATCTTTCATCTTCTTCCACATGCATCTTGTCATATGAGTTATCAATACTGTAAATCATCTATACAAAATTTTGACAAATCTCAGTCAAAGACAAACCCTAGGCACCACCAAGAACATCGACTCTCAAATCTTGATGTGCATTATACTACCCTGCAATCGTTATTTCACAATTGTGTATGCAGTTTTACTGACTCATGTATAGTGATCTCAATGTCAAGACTTTCACAATTCTGAACCTTTGCAAAATTCATACAACACCTACTCTCAACAAATGTAACTATCTGAAAGTATTGTCAATAGAATATCTGGAGAAGCAATTGAAGTGGCCTTTTGAGCTATTTCTTTAGAGACAATGACTTGATATTTCAATCTCCAGAAGGGATATAACAATATTCAATAGTAGTAAGCCACCAATCAATTATGGATGATCAAGTGAACAAGGTAATCATCATAGTGTTCCAAGGGTGATCTTCAAAAGATGTAAAGCTTAGGACATACTACCTCAAATTATATTCTTCAAATTTGAGGCACATAGGTATTTCAACTAATAAAATTAGATATTCAAAGATTGACACAATACAAGGGTGTGATGAACTTGAACCCCATATGATGCTTCTATCATTTATCTTCATCCTCAGGATTGTGCCATTTATATTTATATCATATACCAGCAGCTACAGGGTTTACTGTGCTAAAGACTTAGCCTTGTCAATGTTACTTCTATGCGAGGTTCTTGTCAATTTATAACCTAGATATAAGGAGATAGGTCATAGATACTGATTTCAGGGCACTGAGATAAGGTCGTATTACAGGAGAAAGCTATCTCTAGCTAGATTATAGTTTAGATAGCTTCAAATAATAATCACAGGTGAAAATTTGATTAGTACGAAGTTAATGAAATCTGAATTATGTTATACTACAAGGTTACAACAGTACAAATATGTTATTGATGAGAATTGTGGCCACTATCATGGGATTTGCAGAGTATCAATTTCCATCTGTCATATCTTATCCATCATATCATGGCCAATATGGAGTTTGAACAGACTATTTTACATATCAAGGTGTTGTGTAGACATAATGAGTCATTGTCATGTGACTGGAGAGATCTGTAGAGATTCTTATGAACACCAGGCAGGCCAGAGTTTATAGAATGCAAATCATAAAATGTGAGTCATAGAAACAATACAAGTCGAGGATCTTAAAGGGCTAAAACACTTCTGTAATGATGAACTGAGATAACACCAATTATTGAGAGGGTTTGATGGCAAACTATTACAACCTTCTTTCTTTTCTCCTGGACCCCTACCTGACTGTGGCCTTCCTCCAAACACCTTTGTTCCAATTTGTTGATGGTTTGGACTATTAATCAAACAAAAGATAAGAGTCACAGTCTCCCGTCCAAGAGATCCAAGGCCTGTGGCCTCCTGCCAGCATTTCAACCTCCTGTCCAAGGCTGTCAAGGCCTACAACCTACTTGTAACACACAGCTAGGGCTGTGGCCTACTGTAGGACAGAAAAATCCAACTTTGACAAGCCCAAACATCATGCAGAACTCCCTCTCGGATGCATATTCCTCCTTGTTGCAGTTTGGACCTATGAGAGATTACAAAGTAGTCCCAAACACATGGAAGAGTGCTTGACCTAGATGCACTCTAGCCTAGGCATATGTGGCCTAGAGAGAAGGATTTTACACCCTCCAAACTGCTTACCAATAAGTTGTTGTAGCAGCCCTCTTTCCGTGGCTTGTAATAGAGATGCAACACACCAAATGGCACAAAAAATACCCAATGAGCATACCTCTGACTGCGGCCCTATCGAACAAGAAACTCACTCTCATAATCAAGAGTTAAACTTTCCGGACAATCCTCTAACATCCACCCATGGTGCCTCAGACCTGCGATTCTCTCCCAAGGAAATTGCACCCTAAATAGAGATAAACATCTTCATAAACTTGACTCTTGACACCTACGTCCTTGCCTTAGATTTCCACCTTTTTTAGAGGCGTGGATGATGCACTTGGATATGTCGAAATGTGGTGAGAGGACACCTCTATATATACAATTTGATGGGGGCTCATGGGATGTGACCATTAGGCTTGATGAGTTGACATAAGGATGAGGTTGACCTTATAAATTTACTTGAGAGAACATAAATTCGAAAATCCATTTTCCTTATCCAAATTTGGTAATATTTAGATTGATTTTGGTCTTATTGAAGAGAGGAATTTAATGTTGCAATAATCTTTCCCATAGGAGCTGTCCAAAGTGGAATTTGGCCCTATTTTCCAATTTTAACAAACCAATATGGTGGGTCTAGCTAGATTAACCCTCCAGTAGAGCAACAAAATTTTGGCTTGACAGACTTACCTTTTATAGGACCTAGTTCATTCTAACAAACAATAAATGATGGAGAATCAGTGCCCCGTGTCATTTTCAGATGCTGCAATGGATTATGAGTTCTCCGACAATGTTCTCGAGGCAACTGTTACAAAAATAACAAAAAATTACCTTTGGTCATTTCACATAGATTGTTTTCCTTTAGAAACAAAGAGAGATTGTTTTTACAATACCTTATTTTGTTTGTGGCATGTAAGTAGATCTTGAGAGTAATATAGAATAGGAAAACTAGTTGGTCAGCTTGTGATAAATGTGAGTAACTACTTGGATACCAAAGTCTAACCCTGCCACATTCTTCTAAGAACATTGGATCCAGAAATCTCCAAATCTTCAACTACATTGATTATGTCATAGAAGTTAGAAGAGCCAGAGATGCCATGGATGTGTAACTGTTAACATTCTAAAGATGATAGCACATGTGTCTTTCAAGGTTCATCACCAATCATAGTGCAAACAACAAATTTTACCACTAATATATTTCCTTGATCATGAATATCAATCAAGCCTAGTTAGCCTTGTTTGGTAAGGAGATGAGGCTTCATGTTTTCCATCCTATTTTCCCCAAAGAAAGTTATTCTGCCAGTTTAAATTATTCAATACTTTCCCCTTTTACAAGAAAACACTTGGAAAAAAAGGATTTCACACTTGGGGGTGTTTTCTAGGATAAAGGGAAAGGTGAGTGGGTATCCTAGTAGTAGTTGCATTGGTCTTATCATCATTACAACACTTTCCATATGGGTCTTCACAACAGAGAATCACCATTACACTTTGTTGATTTATAAGCAATGATTTGGCTGAGTGACTTGGTGCAAAGTCACTACGATATATGTCATCTATAGATCAAGAAATGTCAAAATATTTGCCTTGTATGGATCATACTAGAATAACTGAATTATTTTAGAGATATGGGAATGACGACCTTATATTGTTTGACCTATCAGAGATAGCAGACCAATGCCAAAGAAAGAAAGTACACATTATATATGATAAGTGGGATCACCCATGACAATCTTTACTTCAACCTAATCTAGGTGAATTCGAGGGGCCTGCTCTCATAATTACTTTTGACGAGACTGTGCTAAGTATGGAGGAAATATGCATTTTCCATCTTAATCCTCCATGGAAACTTCGAGGTCAAACCCTTAGCTATGGCTCAGGCTTACTGAGTTGTTACCTACTATGTGACCTTCCATTGGTAGTTTCTGATGGATTTCTTTATTTATTTGATCCTTTGGTTTTGGTCCTTAATACGTCTTTGAACCCTGGTCATTTTATACCTTCAAGATCACCAAGTGAAAAAATGTATTATTTACGAGGTAAAAAATTTCCTGGGAGGTTCCAAGATCAATTTCTTCCACTTTCCATTAGCAAAACGCTTTCTTGGGAATCATCTGATTCTACAATTATTTATATGCCTTCGAAGTCTAACTCTACAAAAGACGTTGTTGAAAGTGGTGATCAGAGAATCAAATGATTATTTAACAAATTTAAAGATCATGGTTTTGTTGTATTGTTGGTTTTTATGTCAGTTGAACAGGTGTTATTATCAACTCGAGAAACATGATTATCATTTCCATGCCAGAAATATGATGTCTCTGTGGGTCCCACATTTTCCATTCTAAGGAGTTTATTTACTGAAAAAAAAGTGGAGAAAATTTCAAATTTCAAATCTATTTAGTAGCTCAAGTGTTGCGATAAAATTGCATACTATAGATGTATGCATAGTTGAAGATGGGAGCAAAATCACTGACAAATGGCTTGCTACCATTACCCTTGGCTCCGGACAGACAAGTGTGGCATTGGATAGGAGGTATATGTCTTACAACTTGGCTCAAATTGTTGGTGTTGCTACAAATGTGTCCCAAAATGGAAAAACTACAAGGATTTGTTTATATAATTGCATCTTATCCCCCCTTCCATTGAATTTCTCAGTCATCATGCTAGTGACGATCATTGTATGTTTTCTTATATGCCACAATGCGGGGTGATATCTATTTGAAAATGAAGCCTTCGTAACTGCTTTTAAAAATAAACATGACACACACAATCAAATTACTGCCTCTTGGAATAAGGAATTGATGGCTTTTGTTCATGATTCCTATGTGGAATTAATGGTGGAATTTCAAATACTTAGAAAGGATCCTTTAACTTCACGTGTGGACTTATTTGTTGCTCAAGTTGTGAGTGGGATCTTGCAGATCTCTACTAATAAAGTTTATTCATTTTGGCCACGGGAAGCCTAAAAGACTATCTCCTAATAAACTTCCATCTATCGAAGGTTTTATGAGTACTTCGAAAATTCCAGGTGTTGAGTGGCAATGTCTGATAAAGGGAGTTATAAGGCCTTTTTACTCACGTCTTGTTGAACTACTTGTTTGGCAAAAATGTTGTTCTTTGCTTGTGTTTGTGCTATGCATAAATCTAACACGTGTTAGATTTTCTTCACCTTGCAATGTTGTTATTGACAACATGGTTCTATTTTGGCTCAACTAGCATGCACTAGATTTTTTTTCACTACAATGTGGTTGTTGGAAATATGCTTTTGTTTGTGCTAAAAGTAAATATTACCATGTGCTAGTTTTCTTTTATCTAGAAATGTTATAATGTGTTTGTGTTTGTGCTAGAAGGAAATCTACCATACATTAGATTCCTTTCAACCCTTTAAGAGTTTATTGACAATGTGGTTGTATATGCATTAGAAGGAAATCTAGTGTGCACTAGATTTCTTTCGCATTGCAATGTTGTTGTTTGCAATTCAATTGTTTGTGCTAGAAGGAAATCTAGTATGTGCCACATTTCCCTCACCTTACAATGATGTTATTGGCAATGTGCTTGTGCTAAAAGGAAATCTAGTATGTGCTAGATTTATTTTGCCCTAGAATGTTGTTGGTAATATGTTTGTGTTCTTGCTATAACAAAATATAGCACGCGAAAGATTATTTAGCCCTACAATGTTGTGTGTTTGTGTTTGTTCTAGAAGGAAATCTATCACACACTGGATTTCTTTTGTCTTGAAATGGTGTTTTTGGAAATATGCTTGTTTGGCTAGAAGTAAATCTAATATGCGGTATGTTTCTTTCACCCTACAATATTGTTATGTGCTTGTATTTGCGAGAGAAGGAAATCTAGCATGTGTTAGATTTCATTCACCTTGCAATGTTGTTATTGGTGACATGCTTGTGTTTGAGATATAAGTACAAATAGCATGTTAGATCTAATTCACCTTGCTATATTGTTATTTGAAATATGCTTATGTTTGTGATAGAAGAAAATATAACATGAGATAAATTTCTTTTACCCTACAATATTGATGTTGGCAATATGTTTGTGTATGGTGGAAGGAATTCTAACATGCACTAAATTTATTTTTTAATGCACTATTGGTGTTAGAAACGTACTTGTGTTTGTACTAGAATAAAATCTAGAATGCAATAGATTTCTTTCGCAATGCAATATTGTTGTTGGCAACGTGCTTGTATTTGTGCTAGAATGAAATATAACTTGCATTGGATTTCTTTTTCAATGCAATATTGTTGGAAATGTACTTGTGTTTGTGCTAAAAGGAATTTTATTATGCGTTGGATTTCGTTTGCCCTACAATGTTATTATTGGCAATGTGCTTGTGTTTATGCTAGAAGTAAATCAAGCATATGCTAGATATCTTCCACCTTGCAATGTTGTTTTTGACAATGTGATTGTGTTTGTGCTAGAAGAGACTCTAGAATGTGTAAGATTTCTTTTACTTTACAATATTTTTGTGAGTAATATACTTCTATTTATGTTATAAGGAAATTTAGCGTGTGCTTGATATTTGCAATGTGCTTGTGTTTGTGCTAGAAGGAAATCTAGCATGTGCTAAATTTATTTGACCATGTAATGTTGCTTCTAGCAATATCCTTATGTTTGTAGTAGAAGGAATGATATTGATTGTTAGCTTTCATTTGAGGTGCAATGTTGTTGTTCGAAATGGACTTCTACTTGTGATAGAAGGAAAGCTAGCACATTATATTTCCTTCATAATGCAATGTTGTTATTAGAAATATGTTTGTCGTTATGCTAGAAGGAAGGTTAGAATGTGTTAAATTTCCTTCATCAAAATGTGTTTGTGTTTGTGATAGAAGTAAATCTTGCATGTGTTAATTCTTTTTCACAATTCAAAATTATTGTTGGAAATGTGCTTGTATTTGTGTTAGAAGGAATTATAGAATGCACTAGATCTTTGTTCTTGTGCTAAAAGGAAAACTATCAAGATTTCACCCTCACTAAGGTTAATGCTCTGATATTATTCTTGGCAATGCATTTGTGATTATGCAAGAAGGATACCTAGCGATTACTAATTTTCTTCTAGACACCATTACGCTTATGCAATCAATGCTCTAAGAGTGACATTGTTTAAATAATCACAATGGTTAGAGTTATAGATTTTGATGTGCCTTTTTATTGAATTTGGAACAATTTATGAAAATCAATGATAGTGCAAAATAATTGTATATAAATATATGTTATTGTTGGCACTACATTTGTGCTTGAGTTGGAACGAAAGATAACGATATAGCTTTCCTTTTGGCACAAACACAATAATCCAATCATAATTATTTGATCCATGGAGAATAATGTGAGCTTTGTATAATTTTGAAGTTTATGAATAAATGTCTTATTGAGGTATACTATAATTTTCTTCCAATGCAATTTCTTTGCTTTTAGAATAAAAATGAGAATTATCTAGTATTTATAGTACCAAAAATTTTATTTGGAAGAAAACCTCTAGTTTGGCTTTTGATTATGAAGTTCAAACATTAAACATCTTCACTAAGTGAAAAATAAATATAATTTCTCCTTCTCATGGGGATCTTAGACATCTTATGTAGCATCAACTTGGAATTTCTTATATTTTCCAAAGGACCATGTTTTGGCTCTTCAACTTCTACAAATTTCTTATGATCATTATTCATAAACATGCATCAAGACTACAAGTGTCATTTCAAAAGTTAAATAGGAACTTGGTGGTTTGATATGAGGTTATATTTTTCATTCTATGATACTATCTACATCTCTAATTGCCCGGTCTTCATATATTTTTTTTTGTGTAATTTGTATTTAAAGTAATTTTTGGTAGTAGGCACTATATGGTGGGAAACAATGTTTTATTACATACAGTATGACTACGATACTATTTAAATTATTGCATCTATATTACTTTTTTTGTAAGTTGTGTTTTTGCGAAAATATAAAGTCACACTTTACGTGGTTCAACCTTTTAATTACATGTTAAGATTTAATTTTTGTTACAGAATTGATACAAGCTACAATGGAAAATATAATTTTGGCAAAAGGAGATGTTAGGCCCCTATACTACTAGTGTAACCCCTTATTTTTATTAGTACAACCCACTTATTATATTGATGTACCCATGTAGTGCCCATATTGTTACTATGGTGCCCCATAGAAGCCCACTATTGTTATTAGTGTGCCCTTACATTATTATTGTTATGTCAGCTCTAATTATGTTATGACCCCTTAGACTCCTATATATAGAAAGGAGGTCTTTTCATTTGTATCATCCAAGAATT
>APFE030842304.1:41836-66731 GCA_000404065.3 Pinus taeda | reverse complement strand
CACACTTCTCCCTTAGGAGGGCACTCAGGATTTTTAAAAACTTACCACAAGGTTAAGAAAGAATTTTTTTGGGATGGCCTTAAATCAGATATTCAAAAGTTTGTGGCAGAATGTTTGGTTTGCCAACAAAATAAAGTTGAAACAATTAAGACACCAGGTCTATTACCACCTTTATCCATTCCACGCCAACGTTGGGAGGAGGTTTCAATGGATTTTATCACAGGTTTACCCAAGTCTGAGGGAAAGAGTGTCATCATGGTGGTAGTTGACAGACTTACCAAGTATGCACACTTTTGCACATTATCACATCCATTTAAAGCTAGTACAGTTTCTACTGCATTTATGGAAACAATTCAAAAGCTACATGGAAACCCAAAGATTATTGTAAGTGACAGAGATCCCATTTTTCACTGGAAATTTTTGGACATAATTATTTTCTTGTCTTGGTACTCAGTTAGCTCATAGCTCATCTTATCATCCTCAATCTGATGGCAAAACTGAGATAGTAAACAAATGTTTGGAAGGATATCTTCGTTGCTTTGTATCTGATAAACAGACACAATGGGTCAAATGGTTGCCTCTGGCCGAATGGTGGTATAACACTTCCTTCCATACAGCAACAAAAATGACCCCATTTATGGCACTTTGTGGGTATCAGCCACCATCCATCACATCATATTTAAGAGAAAATTCTAAGGTTCAGGCAGTGGAACATCACATCGAACATCAACAACAAGTCCTCCATCTCTTAAAGGATAACCTCGTGTTGCACATAATAGAATGAAACAACAGGTAGATCAACAGTGAAAGAAGTTTTGATGTAGGTGATTGGGTATTCCTACAGCTACAACCATATAAGCAAATGTCACTCAAGCAAGCTAAGAAGGATAATAAATTATCACCAAAGTATTATGGTCCGTACAAGGTGTTGCAAAAGATTGGTACTATGGCATACAAATTGGAGCTTCCTGCAGCTTCTCGATTGCACCAGTTTTCCATGTTTCATGTTTAAAGAAGGTTATAGGCGACAAGCTCCTAGTTCAAACTATATTGCCAGAACTTGACGAGGAAGGAAAAATTATATTGGAACCGGAAGCAGTCACAAAAACAAGAACTCGACAGCTACGAAATCGATCAATTTCAGTGTATCTTATCAAGTGGAAGAACTTATCTGCTGAAGATTCCACATGGGAGGATGAGAATTTTATACAGAAGCATCCAGAACTACTCAAGCGTTGAGGACAACACTTTTTTTGAAGGAGATGGGCATGTTGGGTCCCCATAATACTAGTGATTACCCCATTACTATTGTAGTTGTACCCCTTATTAATATTTTTGTGCCTTGCCCCCATATTGTTATTACTGTGCCCCATAGAATCCCTCTATTGTTATTTTCGTGGCTTTATATTATTATTGTTAGGTCGGCTGGGTTATATTGTGACTCCTTAGACTCCTATATATAGAAAGGAGGTTTTGTCATTTGTATCATCCAAGAATTGTCATTTATGTAATGTAAAGGAGGTTGCCCCCTCGAAGAGGCTGAATTCTAAGGCATTGATCTATCTTTTCTATCTTTTCTTGAGCTGGTTTCATAACAATTACCCATCACATAAACCAACTACTGTCAGTGCAAGCCTTGATCAAGCATACATCATCTTGTATACGTTAATGTTGTGAACGATACCCACTAATCCAGGTGGATGTTGGTGGCCACCTGCCTATTCCACTGGGATCCCCACCACTATCTCTTTTAGTTTTTTTAGTTTCCTTAATCGTAGCACAATTCACTCTTTTTGGTAGTTTTTTGGGTCTTGAACTTTTGGAGACGTTTTGAGGTCCTAAACAATGTTTTTTGGGAAAACCAGGGCCAAAAGTGGTTGCTAGCCAATGTTGGTTTGTTGGAAGTTGTAGTACCCAGATAGATATTTCTAACAAGGTATTGTGCGTGTCAAATGGAGATTATATGACAAAGTTACAACCCCGGGAAATTGATGTACCAATTTACCCAAACAGGGCCCATAGTTTTGGCACTTCACCTCCTGAGGTTAGGTTTTTGGATGTTTAGGGTTTTCCATTGTTTCTCAACAATAAATAGGTCTTCGAGCCTCATTTTAACACAGTTTAGAGGCATGTATCCACCATATCTCTTCTTAGATATAAGTTATGATCGCCCAAGCTAGTCTTATTTCCAACGTCTGTAAGCATATTTCAGTATTTGATATTAATGAAATGAAGTGTTATTTCTGTTGCATCTTTGTATTATGGTTATATATGTAATTTGTTGTGTTCCTATTTAAATTTAGATCAGTGGTATCAGAGCAATGTTCTCTTTCTCTGTTTTTCTTTGCATGTCCCCAACAAGGTTAAGATATAAGGAGTTAGGGCTTGAACTAGTCAAACCTTTGCGAGACCAACCTTGCAAATCCTGGCGACCTCCCATTGTGGAAGAAAATAAAGACGATGGGGCAGGATATCCTTTCAAAATCTTGCTCAAAGAATCCCTTGACTGACAAAGGAATATAATGATGGAAAACTTTGTCTAGATCCTTCAGTGGCTACCTAAGGGCGACACATCTACTTCCAATAATTACTCTGGAAGCACCACACCCTTTAAGGTACAATTTAACTTTGACATTCCCATATTTGAGGGTTAGATAGATGCAAATGTCATAGATAAATTGTTAAATTTGATAGAAGGATATTTTTCTATTCATGATTTTTCCAGTCAAGAAAAGATTACTTTTTCTCTTCTCAAAGCCACCCCCCACATCAAGGATTGGTGGGAAACCTATTGTGAGTAGAAGGATGAAAGTATGCCCTCACTATTTTCGACAACACCCACTTGGGATTCATTCTGAGACGCCATCAAGGAGTAGTACTATCCTATCAGGAGCTATGAGGATAAATACATAAAGTGGACCACACTGCGATAGGGAAGGGTCTAAGACGTGCAGATTTTACTAATATTTTTCATACCCTTTAAATGAAGTTGGGTATCAAGGATTTTGAGAAATATTTGGTACTCAAGTACTGTGACTATCTACATAGGTACATCCAGGATGAGATGGAGTTTCTAGACATATCCTTGCTTGGCACGATGTATCAATATGTTGTCAAGATCAAGCATAAGCTTAAACAAAAAAAGGAGACTTTGGATCTGTGAATCTGAAGCAAGGGAAAGGCACCTCCAAACTGTGGAACAAAGGGAAAAGCCAAGGCGGGGTGACCCAGGATAACCCATTGAAGCCACAAGAAAAGAACAACACCACAAGGACAAGAAGGACATGGGAAAGTGGTGTGAGTTCCATAAGAGCTCCACTCAAAACACAAGTGAGTGTTGGGCCAATCAGTCACTGGTGGCCGAGTTGAATGCTTCTGAGTTCAACACATGTTCCGACTTTGAGTCAGAACTCAACAAGGGGAATGAAAAAAGGAAGTAGAGCATTGATGCAGAGCCCAGTCCCATTGTGGCCACCATGAAGATCTAGAAGATTGAGCCTGAAGATCTAGAATAGGGGGAGCGCCTATTCCACTCACATATTTGGGTGAAGGGTTCTCCGTTGCAGTTCATTGTCAGCAATAGGAGCCAAAAGAACCTCATTTCAGCAGAGTCCTTGAAGAGGCTGGGCCTACTGAATACAAAACATCTACAACCATATACCATTGGTTGGCTTCACCAAGGATGAGATCTCTGTGTCAGCCAAATAGTGTCACCTTCCCTACAACATCAAGCCCTTCACAAATGAGGTAGGTACTACGGGATGTTGGTCCTCTTGAAATTTGTGATGTATTATTAGGAAAACCATACTTATGGAAGCAACATGTTGTATATGAGTCTAGAACTCACTTTGTTATTATTTATTTGGGTACTAAGTTATACAGGATACTAGAGGTAGCCCCACCTACTGCCATCTCTTTGATATATGGTAAGAAATGCAGTAAGGTCATCTCCCATACTAGGAAATTTGTTTGTTTTCTGATTTGATGTTAAAGTAAGGGGAAGGTTGTAGCCACAACCATGGTTCCTCCAAGAAACATAAGTAGGTGGATAAAATCATGGAAGAGTACAGGGACATCTTCTCCTCACCCACAGGGGTACCCTTGCATTGTCAGGTCAAGCATTCAATCGATATGACTCCTGGAGCACCTCTACCCAATGGCCGATATATCGCTGCTCCATTCTATAAAATGAAGAGATCAAGTGGCAAGTCCAAGAGTTTCTATAGAAAGGCCACATCTGACCAAGTTCCTCACCTTGTGGGAGCATGATTGTACTTGTACAGAAGAAGGATGGGACCTGTAGCCCTACATTGATTATCAGGCACTAAAAAAAATCACTGCTAGGAATAGGTATACAGTCCCTTAGATTAATGACATGTTGGACCAACTCAAGGGGGCCAAGTATTTCAGCAAGATCGATCTAAAGTCTGGTTATCACTAGGTTCCAATAAAGCCCACAGATGTATGGAAGACTTCCTTTAAATCCAAGGAAGGCCTTTTTGAATGGTTGGTTATGCCCTTCGGGTCGACAAATTCCCCTCCTACTTTTATGAGGCCCTTCACAAACTCATTCGTAGTGGTGTATCTGGATGACATCCTCATCTTCAAAAAGAGTTGGGAAGAACACTTGCAACACATTTGACAGGTCCTTCTAACCCTTCAACAACACAAACTGTGTGCCAACTTGGAGAAATGCACCTTTGGCATGAGATAGGTCCAATACTTGGGTTACATCATAGATGAGCATGGCGTGCATGTGGAACCACCCAAGATCCAAGGCATCTAGGATTGGCCAGCCCCGACCACTCTAATGGAGCTTCACAACTTTTTGGGCCTTGCAAATTTCTATCGAAGATTTGTGTTGGGATTCTCCCATATCACTTGGCCTTTGAGTCATATTACTAAGGGAAGGGTGAAAGAAAATTTTTCCTGGTCCAAGTCACAACAGAAGGCATTCGTTGAGTTGAAGCATTGCATCTACTCTACACTGGTACTCACACTACTAGACCTGCAACAACCATTTGAAATTGAGACAGACTCCTCAAAGTATGTTATTGGTGCAGTCCTCACCCAACATAGGCATCTAGTGGCCTATCATAGTGAGACACCTTCTGATACAATTCGTAAGTACCTCACCTATGATAAAGAGATGTATTCCATCATGCATGCTTTCTAAAAATGGAAGCACTACATTCTGGGGAAGGAGATGGTCATCCACGCTGATCACCGACCTCTTCAATTTATACAAACACAAGGGAAGTTGCAGAATGGATGCCATCAAAAGTGGTCTACATATCCTCAAAAATTCCACTTGAACATTAAATATAAAAAGGGTAGCACCAATCATGTTGCAAATTGCCTCAGCTGACCCCCAGTTGCAGCACTAGCTACTCTTCTCAACTCTTGTGGTCACGATACCTCTGGATGGCCACAACTATACAAAAATGATCCAGAGTTCACCTCGACATACCAGATGCTAGTAATTGGCAAGTAAGCTCCCAATTTCCACCTCTAGGATGCATTATTATGCTACCTAGGCCACCTTTATGTTCCTTTAAGCGAGTGTGCCAAGCTGATTTGGGAGGCACACTAGAGTCGAATCACATGACACTTTGGTGTGGAGAAAATTGTGGTTATACTACAAAAGTACTTTTATTGGTCCAAACTTTGACTGGATGTTGGGAAATATATCATATCCTGCACTGCCAGTACCATTGCCAAGCCAACCATCAAGAAGCAAGGCATGTCCACTCCTCTACCTACTCCCAACCAACCATGGGAGTCCATCTCCATGGACTATATGTCTAGCCTCCCTTCTACCAAGCATGGTAATTACTATGTATTTGTGGTCATGGACATATTTTATAAGATGGCTATATTGGTGGCATGTAAAAAGGGTATCACAACATAGGACACTGCCAAACTCTTCTTTGAATGGGTATGGGTATTGATATCCTCCACAATGTCCTCGGCTAATGAGGAGATCGACAAAGGTAACCACAGACCAAGCTTTTAGTTTGGTAGTTAGCCCTACCAAATAAGAGAGGGCTCTCTCTATGAAATCACAACAATGATATGACTGGAATGTAAAGGATTTTAGGCTAGATATGCTAGGCTCAGGTAGGTCTTGAAAATTTAGGGTTTTGATTTTGGATAAGGGAGAAAAACCAGGCATCTAGGTCAAAGGATCAAAGGGTTACAACAACAAAGATATGGAGGAGCAAGGTAGCAATAATTATGTGATGGATTTAGGGTTTGTCAGTGTAGTGTAGTGTTTAGAAGAAACAAAGGGTCTTAATGATCATGTATACCATGAATTCATTAAGAAAGAAGGAAAATAACACACAATGATATTCCCATCAAAACAAAGCTTTGTGGAAAGATTTTTCTTATAAACCTTAAGAAAACCCACTGAAGAACTGATGAATGGAAAGAGAAGATGAACATCTTTCATATAAAACTATAATAGAGAAAATACAACATCACAAACTTACTGCACATGAATTCCTAGATAATAGCTATAAATTTCTTCCTCTGATTTCTAGAAAATGTCCAAGTACAAGCTACAATAGTTCTCTCCTCTGATGTCCAACCTATTCTATCATTGATAAAATGATACATAAAGACCAAAACAACATCTTCCCGCTCTTAGGGGTCGAATCCATGACTCTAAGAACTGCTCCATGAGGTGTTCTAACCAAAACCCTAATGACTAGGGAGGTTAAAACAAACCCTCCATATAGTAAAACTGATTCGTTTGACCAAACCAAAAGACTTACTAGCATGTATCTACCTCAATTGACTTTCATCTAACATAATTACATCTCAGTTACATGATTACATTCTCAGTTACATCTTTACATAGGTAAAAATTCAAATCAAGTCAAACTACAGATGAAATCTAGCCTCTTGGAAAAAGTGCAACAAATGTGTAAAAAGCACAGTGTGGCCTAGGAAAAGCGTAGCGCGAGAGTACATACTACTTTTGGAGGCCTTCCTTATCCAAGGGCTCATGGTAGCTCATTGGCAAGATATTTCTATCTGATACACAATGGAGTCCTCAATAACTGAAAAAGACCAAGTATAGCCCCTCAAAAATAAATTCTCGCAAGATTGGTCAAAAAAGTGTAGCATGACCTCCAAAAACAGGGCATAAAGGTGTTTTTTAGGTGGTTTTTGGCCATTTTCACCCTGCAGAAGCTGATGATTTGGGATGCCAAGTGTCCAAAGATGATGTATAAGTTAAGAGATATCCAACCATGTATAGTTTTTGTCATTTAGGGCCCTCCATAAAAAGCACAACGTGGCCCATGCTACTCTTTTCGCAAGGTGACCGTGCCAAAAATTGCCAAATTTATGCAAAAATAGGGATAAAAGGTGGAGCGATATCTCTTTAACCATAACAAATTTTGAAATTATGAGAGAGGTTTGTTTTCCATGGCATTTGGGGAACTGGAAAATCCTCCAGTGTTCAAAAAAACTTTCCCATTTGTTCATAATCCAAGTTTGTAGTTGGTCGCTAAACTACTGAGCAACTCTCCCGTAGCAAGTGTATTTTGGGAATTTATCTCAAATAACAACACCTGTACATAAAATGAAGGAGGTTTTTGTTCCTTTGCATATTATTGAAAAATTCTCTTTCAAGTTTGTAAAATTCTTCTCCATTTGGTCAGAAACATATTTTTAAAGAAAATTGTCCCTATGTGCAACAAATGGCCTTAAAGAGAAAAGAGACTGTTTAGCAAATGGAGGGAGATGAAGGGGTTTAAGGGTGTCTAAATTCTTGGGAAAATTTTGCGGTTAGGGATAGATGTTAGGGAGTGTAGGGAGGTGTAATCTCTTGAAAAGAGTGAGGGAAAGGTGTGAAAAAGTCCAAAACACAGTCCTAGCCTAAAAATTTGCAAAAACACAGCATTGAGCTAGAGTTTAGGGAAAATGATGGGAAATGAAGGGAATGGGTATGGGAAATAGTTAGGAGGAGTATATAAGGTATGTGTGGGGGTTATGGAAGATAAATACTAGGCTTTTTCTCACTGCAATGAATAAAAATCATTTGGAGGCCAGAAGCACAACGAAACCCTAGGAAAGGTATTTTCACTAAGTTCTTCAAAACGAAGGATGCATAAGAGGTTCCAAATGCTTACTTACTTGCCAAGGAGATGCTTAAACCTATGAATGCTGAAATGAAACCATTTTGATGCTTTGTATGGTCCTTTGCAGCTTGAAAGTTGATCTTTTCTTTGGTAGTGGCATGACATCATATGTCCCTTTGAGAAATGATGAAACAAGGTAGTTTATTGCAACATTGTCTTATTTGAAATAAAAAATTACCTTTACCTTTATTTTTATTTCCCTAAGCTGATAAATCTCTTGACCCACTGACTCACATGATGGACATGTTTTTTGTTTTGACATATGGTATCATGATGACACATGGAGTGAAACCCTAGACCATGACCTAAAATGAGGAATTTAACCATTTCATGACCCAAGACACTTGAATGAAGATATGATACCTCAAAGAAGACAATGACCATGATGAGTGATGAAGACCATGAGTAAGTGAAGGGAGCAATAGTGGCCTAGACATAATAGCTAGTGACCAACTTTTATTCTGAAAACCTAGTGACATGATAAAGTTTGACTTTGAGACCCCTAACAAAACTTGGTAAAAGCATATTTGATCACTGGTGATAGACATAACTGAATGACACTAACATTGGCTCCAGCTGGGGATGAAAGCTCCTTGGAGGTGTCAAGAACACCATAGACTAGTTAGCCTCATTGATTGGGCATGGAGTCAAAATGACTGGAATCCTCATGACTTGCAAAACCAACTTATTTTGCAACTGAATCAAACCCAAAATGAAAACCAAAATTGTACACTACTCGAACTGATCCATAACTTGCTCACTCAAGTGATGTGCAACAACCAATGCAACCATACGATAATTTTATCCACTGATTGAGTTCTTTTCAAATGCTTGCTAATGAGCAAAATAGAAATTCTGCATGATGACAACTCCAATAAAAACTTACAAACATATTCAAATTTGGTAGGATTGAAAAATTTTGGTCCCCTTATCAACTCCAACAATGATGCAAATGGATCCTCAAATGAATGTGCACTGAGGTTTAACTTATCCAAAAAATTGTAGTTCTTCTCTAGGTATTCTTCATACCATGAATATAAACTTTCCTCTTCATCCTTATTCTCTTAATATGATTGCAAATTTTCGGATGAGCTTTGTAATGAGACTCCTACTGAACAAGACAATAAAGTTGGATGCCAAACCAAATCATTATCGACTCTATATTCAAACTCACATCCAACCAAAAGATGAGAATTTTGAACACAAAGATCATCCAAATAATTTCCTACTGGATCATTACAAATATCAGAATTCTTTTGTAACCTGTTGTGGATTGATTGTAATGAAACTACATGATCTTGTATGAACTCTTCATGTTCCACATTTTCAGCTGCATTTTCAAACAGAATGTTGCTTGGTAACTATGATTGTGGGCTGAAAATAGGTTCTATATTACAGACAACGTTCTTAACAACTTTAGGAAAAATATGCCAACTGTTATCAACTTTTTTATTTGCTTTGTTGGAAACCTTATAGTTTTATCTTATTATTTCGAATGAAGCAAAACACAAAGGTAATGAGTCCTGATAAAAAGAGCCAATGTCTTCTTCATGCTCAATATCAAATATGAAATATTATTGATTTCTAATCTTAGGGAAGCTTTCTCTCAGTAATTGAAATGAAGTAAAACATAAAGGCAAAGACCTTTCACCTGATTTGAAATTTTTTGGATTCTCTTCATTTATGTCATGATTGATATGCATAAGCTGAGTGTTACATCTAAGCTGCTGTAATGAGACTTCTTCCTCCTGAAAACATGTCATTGATTGCCTTATAGAGTTAGCCTCTATTTCAACAACATAATCATCATCATATTGATCATACTTGGGTAACTCATCATTATAAGGAATGACATCAAATATACACATTAGATCAGGAGATTGATCCTCCATGGGTTGATCTACAGGTCCATATTCATGGTTGTCCATAAATGAGTACATAAAACAATCACTTTCAGATCTATGGCAACTATAATGAGTAGGATAATGGTTAGGGTTAGCAACCTCTTCTTCTTCAACAATAAGTGGGACATGGTGTTTTTGAACATCAAGTTTATCTCTCATGATGATCTTTTGCATCATTTCTTCCATTGTGCTTACCAAAATGTCGAGCTTCACTTTTGAATATGTTAGATGTTCCTTCTCTATGTTCTCCCTCGCTTCTTCTTTCAACTTTGACCTTCTGACCAAAAAATTAGCTTCCACAACTATTGCACTGTCTTTCATTTACTCGAGCATTGTAGTGTTCCTTTCTCTCAATTGAAATTCCATTTCTACATCAAAGGCATCCGAGTAGTGTAAGAGAGCTAAACCGGGTAGTGGTTTGATATCAGCAGGGATTGAATGGTATACTTGATTGAATCTAGTTGAAAAGTGTTGCATTGTTTCTCTTGGCTTTCTTTACAAATGATTATATTCTTCTAAAATCAGAAAAAGATTTCTCTTGATCACCCATATATCAAGGAATACTTTCACAAACTGATGGAAATAAAAAATGCTTGCAGTTGGTAAGTTCTTAAACCATTTCTTGGCTTCACCTTACAAAGATAAAGCAAAAATCATGATACTGACATCATCTTCTTCAACCTCAAAAAGGTCGTGAAAATTTTCAAAATTATGATTGTGTTTCTCTGTAGTGATGTTACCATATTCTCCATCAAACTTGGGAAGATATTTGTAATAATTTTCAGGGAAATCATGGAGTATAAGAGGTAAGATGAGTGGCTTGTATATATCTAGAATTTTACAAGGTATAGAAGTATGTACAAAAGATATAGGATTAGTCTTGATATCTTCAGGCTCATCAAGTTGAATATGGTCAACATAAGATTCAGAAGAAGGGTCTTGATCAAAATCAAAATTTGTATTCACAATCTTCAAAGGAAAGGAATCAAATGTGGGTCTAGGATCTTTTCTCAAATGCAATATACTCTGGAAAACCTTCTTGACATTCTCAGGGGAAGAAAATAAATAATTTAGAATAAAGAACATGAAGTCTTGGATGAAATTCTAATTTGAATACCCGATCTTCCCATATTGTCCTTTAATTTTTCTATTGGTAAGGTTCATCCTCTAGTGGAGTCTTTGAATTAAATTTGAAACTGATTTGGAGTTGCCAGGTGAATGATTTCAGCCTTCATATGTGTCTGACTGCTGTCCACCATCAACGATCAGATCTGATCCTTGTCGTTCTTTCCCAGGGAAGATATGATCTCTTGTTTCCCCGAAAACGGCACCAAAATGTTATCCTCCACAATGTCCCAAACTAATGAGGAGATTGACAGAGGTAACTGCAGAACAAGCTTTTAGTTTGGTAGTTATCCCTGCCAAACCAGAGCGGGCTCTATTTGTGAACTCACAACCAAGAGATGACTGGAATGTAAGGGATTTTAGACTAGATATGGTAGGTTTAGGTACGTCTTGAAAATTTAGGGTTTTGATGCTGGATAAGGAAGAAAACCAGGTATCTAGGTCAAAGTATCAAAGGGTTACAACAACAAAGATACGGAGGAGCAAGGGAGCAATAATTCTATGATGGATTTAGGGTTTGTCGGTGTAGTATAGTGTTTAGAAGAAACAAAGGGTCTTAATGAGCATGTACACCATGAATTCATTAAGCAAGAAGGAAAAAAACAAACAATGATATTCCTATCAAAACATAGCTTTATGCAAAGAATTTTGCTTAAAAACCTTAAGGAAAACCACTAAAGAATTGATGAATGGAAAGAAAAGATGAATATCTTTCATATAAAATTATAACAAAGAGAATACAACATCAAAAACTTACTGCACATGAATTCCTAGATAATAGCTGCAAACTACATCCTTTGATTTCCAAAAAATGTCCAAGTATAAGCTACAATAGTTCTCTCCTCTGATGTCCAACCTGTTTTATCACTGAGAAAATGATACATAAAGACCAAAGCAACATCTCCCCACTCTCAGGGGTCAAATCCATGACTCTAGGAACTACTCCATGAGGTGTTCTAACCAAAGTCCCAAAGACTAGTGAGGTTAAAACAAACCCTCCATATAGTAAAACTGATTCATTTGACCAAAACAAAAGACTTACTAGCATGTATCTACCTCATTTGACTTTCATATAGCATAATTACATCTCAGTTACATGATTACATTCTCAATTACATCTTTACATAGGTAAAAAGTCAAATCAGGTAAAACTGTAGATGAAATTCAGCCTCTTGGAAAAAGCGCAACAAATGTGTAAAAAGCGTAGCGTGGCCCAGGAAAAGCATAATGTGAGATTGCATGCTACTTTTGGAGGCCTTCCTGAACTCCAAATTGGGCTCATGATAGCTGATTGGAAATATATTTCTGTTTGATACAAGATGGAGTCCTATAAATGAAAAATACCAGGTATAGCCCCTCAAAAATCAATTCTCCCAATACTGGTCAAAAAGCATAGCGTGGCCTCCAAAAACAAGGTAGAAAGGCGTTTTTTAGGTGGTTTTTGGCCATTTTCACCCTGCAAAAGATGATGATTTGGGCTGCCAAGTGTTAAAATATGATTTTTAATTCAAGATCTATCCAACCATGTAGAGTTTCTGTCATTTAGAGCCCTCCATAAAAAGTGTAACATGGCCCACGCTACACCTTTGGCAGGGTGACTGTGCCAAAATTTGCCAAATTTCTGCGAAAATAGGGCCGAAAGGTGGAGCGATATCTATTTAACCATAACTGTTTTTAAAAATATGATATAATTTATTTTTCTTTGTCATTTTGGGAACAAAAACCTCCTCCAATGCTCAAAAATAATTTCCTATTTGTTCAGAATCCAAGTTTGTAGTTGGTCACTAAAATACTCAGCAACTCTCCCGTAGAAAGTGTATTTTGGGAATGTCTCTCAAATCATAACACCTGTACATAAAATGAAGGAGGTTTTTGTTCCTTTTCCTATTATTGACGAAAACCTATTTCCATTTTGTAAAATTCTTCTCCATTTGGTTAAAAACATATTTTGAAATAAAATTGTCCTTGTGTGCAGCAAATGGCCTCAAAGAGAAAAGGGATTGTTTTGCAAATGGAGGGAGATGAAGGGGTTTAACGGTGTATGAATTATTGGGAAATTTTTGGGGGGTAGGGATAGATGTTCGGGAGTATAGGTTCATTTAATTTCTTGAAAAAAGCGAGGGAAAGGTGTGAAAAAGTCCAAAACACAGTCCTAGCCTAGAAATTTGCAAAAACACAACATTGAGCTAGGGTTTAGGGAAAATGAAGGGAATGCGTATGGGAAATGGTTGGGAGGGGTATATAAGGTATGTTTGGAGGTTATGGAACATAAAAACTAGGATTTTTCTCACTGCAATGAAGAAAACACATTTGGAGACCAGAAGCACAACGAAACCTAAGAGAGGGATTTTCACTAAGTTCTTCAAAACGAAGGATGCATAAGAGGTGCGAGATGTTTACTTAGTTTCCAAGGAGATGCTTAAACCTATTAATGCTGAAATTAAACCCTTTTGATGCTTTGGATGGTCCTCTATAACTTGAAAGTTGATCTTTTCTTTGGTAGTGGCATGACATCATATGTCCCTTTGAGAAAGCATATTTGATCATTGGCAATAGGCAAAACAGACTGACATTAACAGGTACATTTTGGGATCATGCAAACCATTATATCTGATCGGGATAATTGGTTCCTGAGCACATTCTGGTCAAGCCTTTGGGCATTATTGGACACCAAGCTCACCAAATCGACTGCCTTCCGTCCCCAGACTGATGGGCAGACGAATGTCGTTAATAGGATGATAGTGCACATACTTCGCACATACAACTCCAAGAATCCTTGAACCTACTCTGAAAGTATTCCATATGTGCAACATAGTTATAATAGAGCTCTCCATAGATCGACTAGTCACAACCCCTTTCAAGTGGGTCTAGGATTTAAACTCTTTTGTCTGATTGATGTTGCCATGCCTCATGCAACTACGCAGAAATAACCCACACATGTATTGTCTAGGGTTGATAAAGCAACCATATTTATTGAACACATCCAACCAATTTCCATTAGGTTCATGACATCTTGGAGAAGTCAAATGCCAAGTACAAGCAACGTCATGATCAACATTGAGTCCACACAAGTTTTAGGTGGGCGATAAAGTCTGGTTGCATTTGCAAAAATAATGCCTTACTGGAGCCCATCAGAAGCTTAGACCACTCCAATATGGTCCTTACACCATTAGCAAAGTTATGGGAGACAATTCTTTTGAACTCAACATTCCTGGATTCCTTGGCCTGCACCTAGTGTTCAATGTGATCCCCCTTTGACCATACTTCCCACCATTGTTGGACACATCAGACATCACAAAAAAACTCACACCAATAGAATTAAACCCAGACTATATGGAATAGGCCACAATTGATTGTATTATGGACACATAGGTCAAGAACACTTGTCAGCAAAATATCCAACTATATCAGGTTGTCAAAGTTGGCCAACTCCTGCAGCAAGGCAAGTGGCCGCTAGGGACCAAGTTTAGCAGAAGTTTCCCCATCTCATGGAGGCACTCAACGTAAGGGGGATCATTGCTTCCTAAGGGGGGAGGACTTATTTAGGTGGATGTTGGTGATCACCCACCTATTCCACTGGGACCCCCACCAATGTCTCTTTCAGTTTTTCAATTTCCTTAATTGTAGTATAATTTACTATTTTTGGTTGTTTTTCGGGTCCTGAAATTCCGAAGTTGTTTTGAGGAACTAAACGATGTTTTTTGGGAAATATACAACCAATAAGGGTTGTTGATGAGTGTTGGCTTATTGAGATTTGTAGGTCTCAGATAATGCTTTCTAACGAGGTATTGTGCGCGTCAAACGGAGATCGTATACAAAATTTACGACCCTGGGAAGTTGATGTACCAGTTTACCCAAACAGGGCCCATAATTTTGGCACTTCATCTCCTAATGTTAGTTTTTTGGAGGTTTAGGGTTTTCCATTATTTCTCAATAATAAATAGGCCTCTAAGCCTCATTTTAACATAGTTTAGAAGCATATAGCCACCACATCTCTTCTCAGAGATAAGATACCATTGCTTGAGCTAGTCTTATTTCCATTCTGTTTCTAAGCATATTTCATTATTTGATATTAATGAAATGAAGTGTTATTTCTACTGCATCTTTGTATTTATGGCTATATCTATAATTTGTTTGTGTTCCTGTTGAAATTCAGATCACACACGTATGTATGCGCTTTCCCTAAATCATACATGCGTACAAATCTCAACACACTGATATCTGAATCTGCATTGTTGTACCACTGAATCAATCAATCGATCACGCACTAAAACCATCACATATTACTGAGCCAAATACAGATCACCATACAATAGTATTATCGCAAGTCAACATTTCATTCCACAATTAGCTCAACCCAACCAGCACTATTAAACACAGATTATCATAAGAGAGATTTCATTGATAGAAAACAAAAAACATAACAGAACTGATCAAACATCATTAACATCTAATACTACAAAACCCTAGCATATGTACGTGACTCTTATAAAGAACTTCCGTGTATGTATGCACTTTTTCATACTTGAAACTTGCGTACATATTATGAAATTTTAACAGAATGTATACGTGACTACCCAAAGGCAGTTCCGCGTATGTATGTGACTTATCAATGGCATACCAGTATATATACCTATAATCACCAAGTCATACCTTTCACTGCACAACACAACATCTGTCAAACCCAAATCTCGGCATACAAACTGTTGCAAGCACACATCATAATACCATCATCATAGATCTATCAAACCTAAACATATTATCCAATATGTATTCATTTCATATCTAACAGATCTGATCCATCTTCATGCTCCTTGGTGCACACCCATTTCAGATCAAGTCATTCATAAATAATCGATCATATGCACACTTAACACTTTGGTCTCCATATCCTTATATAGCTTTAAGCCTTAGCCAATACCTTAGGCCAATCCCTTAGTAATTTCAATGGTATTCTTTGATAGGATCAACTATCCATTGTCATGCTCATTACTATGGGCCAATACCATGGTAAAGACCCCTCGTATTCATAATATCATGGTGCAGAAACTGTACATGAATTTTATTCATCATACTTGTGTATGTATGCAACTTTTCTTCACAGGACCCACGTATACTTTCCCAAACTTCACCTTTATCATCCCTCTGTATTTGAGCTTATATTCCTTTTTCCATTCTCTTTGTCAAATTTGTACCAAGTGTTATCACTCAGAAGTCTTCCTTAGAAGTTATCAAAAGAAGGAATAATCTGCATAGTTGTGACTCTCACAGGTGTGATACTATCAGTTGGATCTACGTATTGCGTAGTACCAACTGCTAGTGAGAGGTACTGATGATTAGAAATGTGAAGAGCTCATTCTATTATGGCTTGTTGTGGACTAAAACTACGCAATGCACAGTTCAGTATGGCTTGATGCTAGCTAGGACTGCGCATTGCACAATCCCAGTGGGAAAGACTTTGGACTATCTCTTGGAACTGTGTAGAGTGCAGCTAGAGCCAGTGAATGAAAACCTCTATGCAATTCTTGGAGCCAAGGCAAAGCCTTGAGTTCCATAAATGCGCAGTACATGTCGGGAAGAGTTAGATCTGAGCCAAGGCATCCAAATCTGCCCAAGGGCAGCTTGAAAATGAGTAGATCTAAATTCATGAGCGAAGGATGGTGTAGATTTGAGTGAATGGTCATGCATGCAATCAAAGAAAGTGCCAAAATCAGTCAAATAGATGAACAACAAAGCTTGTGGGGGGGGTTGGCACAACAGTGATTGTTAGTGCAAAAATGGGGTTATGCATGCGATGCTTAAGAAAGGCAATGAAAAACTTGAAACAACACTACTACAAGTTGGAAAAAAAAACTAAAACACCTGCATTCGTTCAATAAAACATGAAAAACATCAATCAAACAAGACAAGGAAACAAAAGCGATAGAAAAAGCAACAAAGACTTGAAAAACAAAACTTAGCTGGAAAAGTTGTGCCGATCATGCCGAAGGTTCCTAGATCCTTCGAGAATGCCAAAGCTCCAAGATAAAATATGAAAATGAGCTCAAGCGGCATCCATTAAATAGGTTTTATCAATTTAGAATTTATGATGCACATGGAAAAAATCTAGGAAAAAGCGACAAGTGGCGACAATTTTCTAAAATTAACTCAAGTGTAACTCCCACTGCTAAAAATAGATCCCTGTTTTTAGAGATGTTTTTTTCTTTTTTAATTTTACTTTTTCGGGAAGGGTTTCCATACATGCATGGAGAAATTGCGCAATTCCAGAGGGAACTGGGCAACTTTCCGACACATGCATCATGCAACATCTGAGGGAATGCTTCTTCACAATTCCTAGGTTGAGTGGCTCTGGCTGCCTCTCATGCTCTATGAAATTTCCCAGATGAAGACAAGTTGTCATTTGGGTCTGCGTAGTTCTTGAGCTGAAGCTCATTGTTGGGATGATCTGCACAATTCTTGAAAGCAAGGCTCACTGTTGGGCTGCATTGCGCAATTCCTAAGAGCAAGGCTCACTGTTGGGCTGCTCTATGCAATTCCTGAGAGCAAGGTTGGTTGCCCTCTAGGACTGTGCAATTTTCCAAGGCAGTGCAAGAATCAGATGCAACCAAGTCATGGGGGGTTAGCTTGTGGTTATACAACAAAGTAAGTAGGTGAACATAAGTTGTTGCGAAGTGAAAGATAGATTCAAATGAAAGCACAAGTACCTGATCAATGCATGACAATCTACTAAGATTTTAGGAGGGAGGCTCCAAAACGAAGCGAAGGAAAAAATTTGGAGGGTGGTTGTAGCCACTAAAATAGTGTAATATATTTTTGGAAAGGTATTGGAATAGTATTTCCAACCATATATCCTATCCTCCTATTTGAGCTAGTTAATTGGAGTAAAAATCCCTTCAAATATAAGATATCCAAATTCTAGGGCACTAATGTTATTCATTTACCAATGGATTCTTTGGATATAATGAAGTTCCTATTATTGAAGAGGATGAAGTAAATAAAACTTGTGTGCTTGAGTTTAACTAATTTGCATACAAAGTGATGTTATTTGGCCTAAAAAATGTTTTAGTCATATTCTCAAGAATCATGGTCAAAGCTTTCCAAAAATACATCTATAAAACAATGGTGGTATACTTATATGATTAGACTATTTATAGCCTTCTCAAGTAACATATACAATGGTAAGGATGATGTTGGAAAATTCACCTTTCCCACAATATAAAAAGTGTACATTTTCAATGCCTATTGGAATATTGCTAGGGAATTTCATCTGCAATGATGGAATAAAAGTTGACATGGAAAAAGTCAAAGTCATCCTTGATTTGAAAACCATGGTAAATAAAAAAAATAGATCATGATCTCTCTAAGGAACACTAGATATTAAAGGAAATTCATTTGAGTTTGTTTAGATATCACTTTTCCATTTGATGAGCTCCTATAAAAGGAGGATGAATTTGTGTAGAGTGAATATTGCAATGAATATTTTATGTTATTAAAGAGAAAATTAGTCAAAGTACCTATATTCAAATTCTATGAATAGGAAAATAAATTGCATGTTCATGTTGATGCATCAAATGTCACAATTAGAGAAGTATTGGTTCCACCAAATAATGACACCATCAAGAATCCAAACATGTATGTCTGTTAAAAATTAAATAAGGTTGAAAGAAATTATATGAGAACATAAAAATAAGGCCTAGAAATGATATGTTCTTTACAAAATTTTCACCATTATTTGATGGCTAATCCATTCACATTACTTACTCTTCATTTATAATTGAAATACTTAGTAAATAAACTAGTACATCAACTAATAATTTGTCTATGGTTGTTGTTATTTCAAGAATTTGAATTTGATATAGTATTTAAACTAAGGAAATTGAATGTCAAACTTGACCACCTCTCTCAACTTGATAAGTGAAGATCCAAAAAGGATAGAAGATAATTTACTTGATTCTCATTTATCTCAAGTTTAGGCCACCCCTATGGATTTAGTAGGCATGGTGTAATTATTAGAAGTGGTGGCGGTGGGGGAGGGGGGGACCTAATGATATTTTGCAAAAGAAATAAAGAAAGAAAAAAGTGTCAGAAAAGAAATCCACCCATTTAACATTAATGAATGGATACTTGTATAGCATGAGATTGGATAACATACTAAGGAGATGTGCTCTAGAACATGAGCGAGAAGGAGTTTACTAAAGTACATGCCAGTCTTATGGGAGACCATTATTAAACTGACATGACAATAAGTAAGATCCTTCAAGTTAGTGCAGTTGACTTTACATAATGTTTGTTGAATAAAAGTAAAGAAATATGATATCTATCAATGAATGGGTTACCCTCTTTGGGAGCATGAAAATTCCATTGAATTTATTATATCCTTGGTTACATTTTGAAATATGTGATATTGACTTTATTCGCCCATTCCCCCAATGGATGAAATGGAAAAGAGTGATATATATCATTACAGTAGTCAAATACTTAATGAAATGGGAAGAAGTGGAACTAATTGAATCATGTTCAAAGGAATTAGTAGCCAGATTCATATATGGAAATAGAATTGTGATATTTGGATATCCTCTAACTATTATCAATAATCAAGGAACATGATTTTTTTCCAATTACTACTGGAAAAAAAGAAGAAGGAAGAAGATAAATAAATAATAAAAATAAATAAATAAATATAAAAAAAAAAAAATAAAAAAAATAAAAAATAAAATAAAATAAAAATAAAAAAAATAAAATAAAAAATAAAAATAAAAATAAAAATGATTGACCATAAAAATACATTGGCCTATTATCTTAAATCTAGTGGTGCAATCAAATCCTTCATTGCATAAAGCTATATAAAAAATTTATGGTATTAATTGTGATGATTAGGATGATAAGATCCAAGCATCACTTTGGGCCTATAAAACTGCATATAAATGATCAATTGGGAACACACCCTTCAACTAATTTACAAACAATAAACTATATTCCTACTACATTTCTAGACAAATGTTGTAAGGGTGTTATCCACCCTTCAACATTACGTAATAAATTTAAGCAACAATGCCTCTATCAATTGAATAAATTAGAAGAAAGAGTAATTGCATTACATCATTAGGAAACACAAAAGAGACAACAAAAATATTGGCATGACTAACATATAGGAAAAAATGACATGAAGCAATGATATTTGGTATTATTATATAATAATTGTAGAAAAGCTGCAAATATTAGAGACTTCATAGTTAGGTCCTTTTGTAATAGGAGATATCAGACCAACTAGGGAAGTATAGTTAAAAAATGTTACAAGGGAACCTATTTAAAAAAAAAAAATTAAAGGTGCCAAACTTAAGAAATATTATACATAACAATGATGGGATGTCAATTGGTAAAATCCTTGTCATGGGCGATAATGGGCATAGACTAGGTCAAAAATATTCATGTTGACCTAGTTTAAAGAATGGGTAACGATGAAAAAATAAAAGTAAAAGAGAAAAACGAGCAACAAAAAAGAATAATATAAAATAGTGAGTTATGCAAAGTTAGGTAAAACAAATATCCAAGGAAAATTATTTACTTAGGGAAGAATAGCCAACTTGGAGCATCAATAAAATCATCACCATTTATACATTGCAACAAATAAAAAAATGGAAAAAGAGCATGCCCACTCGAGACCAAGCTTATCAGAACAAAATCATAGGGAGAAGTGCAGAAAATAATTCAACACAAAAGAAACAAGAACACTTTCAAATAGAAGATCTTCGATAACTTTTGAATAAGTGCATGAAGAAGAATCCATATGAGTATGAATTAATTAATCAAGTGAGAAACACATATAGATCAAATCAGTGAGATGACAAAATCAACCAATAAAAGAAAATCAATCATCCAGTCGAGACAATCACACAAGATAATTGACCCAAGAAAGAGAAATGTAGAAAAAGTTGTATGTAAAAGAATACTCGGTTGAGTTAGTTGAACTAACAAAATAAATAAAATCAACTAGTAAGACCAACTTGATATAAATCAAGAAATTTACCAAGCTAGTAGAATCAACAGAAACAAAATATTGACTAAGTTAGCAGGTTCAAGCCAAGCATACATCCCAAATTGATAGACAACCAACCAAACCAATTGACTAGCATACACTAATTAATCATGCATGTCATCCACGTAAAAAATCATTTACCCAAATAATAAATTTTGAAGTGTGCCAACCTATGGTTCATGTGCATGATTTGACAATGCCGCAACTCCAAAATCCTATAAATATGGATGTTGCATATGACTTAAAGACTTTATTTTTACTCTCGGGAACAATCAATGTGAATACCAAGAACTTGATCCTTCAACCAATGCAAACTTTATGGAGACCTCCGACCTCAGTTTATTGACATCTGCAAACCAGAAGAAATATTTGACCAAGATAACTCTACAACCATGCCATAGATGACAAGACAACTGAGAACTAGAAAAACCCTAGTTGAGCCCAAAATCAAGCAAAAGTTAGTGATGTTATTGAGCTTGAATTCAAAATGCATAATATGATTCAAAGAAAAAGTAGAGAAAATTCCTTGGGACAAGCATTGGAAAATTTTAGAAGGTTAGGGATTTGTTGCTATAAAGTTGAAGAAAGAAACTCAAATATCTGAAATGGCACGAATCATGGATTACATGGGAGCATCACAAATTGATGACTTTGGAGGATGGAAGGAAGAAGCAACAAAATTTATCATCATTCAATTTCAAAGAGGTTACCTATGGCTAGGGTGGCTATTTTCATTATGGTTAGTATCATACATAGAATTACACAAAGATGAAGAAAACAATAGTGATTAGGGAGGCACCCTAACCACCAAAATGAGGAGCACTACTCATATAAGGATTGGGAATAACATGATAATTATAATAAGTTTAATAGAGAGAATCCTTTATCAAAGCAAGAACAAGAGTTAATAGATGACAAGGGCACTCAATATTAGTTGATTAATCAGTTGATTGACTAGTTGACCGACTAGCACATGGGGAATCAAATAGAAAAATAAATCATTGGGGAACAACCAATGGAATAGATTGTGGCACAACATAAGGATCAATAGCCTAAAAAACAATTGACTATAACACAAATTAAATAGGGGTCAACTGAAAAATTCAACCACATTGATACTGACAAAGCAACCCATAAAGTAGTTAATTGAAAACATTATACCATATTGATATCACCCACAACACCAACTCCTCCACCAATGAATAACCCAATAAAACCTATGAAACAAATGCCTATGCCAACAGAATAACCATCAAATTCAAAGAACAAGGTTAAGAAGAATAAGAAGTGTGCAAAAGAGTGAAAATAATCCAAGGTCTAAGACTATATTTTGACATGCATAAGAATAAAGGTTGGAAACATGTATTTTCTTAGCCATCCCTCACCTTTGACACACAAATTTTGGATGTATATAATGAAATTGTAGAAAAATTGTTTACAATATGGCATCAGCCAATGAAAGTTGAAGAGTGACTTATTGCTCAAAAAAAATAAGGTAAAATCAATTTGGAAATAATGAATTGACTTAGACCAATATAATCTACAAGTTGGATACCCAATCTTAAAAATAGATAAACTTGATTCTCTATATCACTTGGTATACTAACTGGTTTGATATAAATTTACAATTGCAAGAGGAAAATCAATAGTTATAAAAGAAGAATAAACTATTAATATAGGAAATAACAAATACAACAGTAGAATATGCAAATGCAGGAGAAAAAAGAAAAAAATGCATCTTGATCAAAATTCATCCATTTTGTAGTCAATATACCAAATATTCAAGGAGAGTCATCAGAATTTGAATGTAGCCATGCATTACACATTAACCTTGAACATAGTTTTGAAAATTGGATGACTTATTTTGCATTAACCTATAGAAAATTGAAGGTGCAACAAGCCTTAGTAGAATATTTGACAAGAAAAAGGAATGTAACAACCAACTTTAGAGTTCATAAATATTTATTAAAAAAAAAAAGATCAAATGCAACCAAGGAAGTTAAAACACAACTTATCTAGCAATAGCACCAATGGTTCAAGAAAGGTAAGAAATCACAAATCGAAGTTGGGAATGTTTCAAAGAACCTTAATCAAGTAATTAATAAAGTGTAATAGATTGAAGAAAAATATAATCTTGATGTTATTGAAGTGAAAAAAAACTCCATTCAAAACAATGCTTGACTTACTAAATCAAATGAGGTTACTTGAGGTGTACAAAAAATACTTTATTGATGAGTGTCACACATTTAGAGTATTACTTGTAGAGAGTGGCACCCACAATGATCAAACTTCCTTTAGTAAGGTAGGACGGCATCAAGTACTTGGACCATAATCTACACTAGCTTCTCTTTCTTAGATAAGGTTTTAGATTTTCATCCAAGTGCTTTAAAATCTAACTTTCCCTCTTAGGGTTAGCATACATCAACACCAATAACAAAGCAATGAGCTTTTTATTGGTCAAAAGTACAAAGACAAGCAAAATGGCTCAAAGAGATAGGAAAATAATAACCTCTCCATACATGGCTAAAGCAATTCTAGAAGAACTTATTAATCATCTAGTGCAAAAACAACAACTTGATCCAATAACAACTGAAGCTATATCAAAACAAGCGTAGACATCAAATCAAGAAACACCAAAACCAATGAATATTGATCACGTCTAAAGTAAGAAACAACAGTACTTCATCATATAATATTCAACTCATTATTTTTCATAAGAGCACTTTGTAACAAACTATTTGTAAATTTTGTAATTTTAATACTACATCTCCCACATGTTTGAGATGTGAAAATATTTGAGGTGGGATGGATGTTGGGAGGGCTAGTTGATTTTGTTGACTAAATTTAATAGCTAACTAAGGCTAAAGAGTAATCAACTATCGAACAAAAATTCTAGGTTGGTCAACCACATAATTGGGTCGATCAACCAAGGTAGTTAAAATTACAACTACCTTGTAACTAAATGTTGAGTATAAATATGTGCATAATGTAATAGAGAGCAATAAGGATTGTAGTAATTGTTGTTGTGACGTATCAATACAATGCATATTGTTGGGTTTCCACTAATTTTCTTGTCTTCTTCTCTCTTCTCTACGTGTGTGTTATATATTGGTGCATAATATTGTTTATTGCTCTACCTAAAGACACTACCAATAATTGTTCACTACAAACCCCTAGATTAGAACACTACATCTAGATATCTCTATGAGTACCTTAAAGTATCAAAATATATACAAATACTAATTTTGAGTACCTCTATAAATACCTTAATGTATCAAAAGTGTGTGTGTATATAAACAAACTCTTATAACAAATAATATTAGGTATTCTTAAAATAGTATAGATGAAACTTAACATCTATAAGCTACTCATGAGTTAATGGAGCAAAGATTAACTAACCCTATGGAAGTCATTTTCTTTGGACTACTAACTCATGGAATGCCTCCCACCAAGGGAATCCTAGGGTTAATTGCATTAATCCAACTTCTAATAACTCACATATGGAATGTTAGCCTTGATTTACACCCTAGGGAAGGGTTTGATTGATCATAAGTTGTTGCCCTAGGATGCTAACTATAAAAAAAAAAAATTCGCATACTTAAGGGAGATTTCTAATTTACTCTTATATGACATTCTAGAATTTGTGAAGAGTAATTATGAAATTATATCTATATCTA
>APFE030842304.1:0-21271 GCA_000404065.3 Pinus taeda | reverse complement strand
AGTAGACAATTTTTAAACAATTATCTATGAGGCTTTATCTCTTTAAATGATATTGCTAATAAAATATGAAAATATAGATTTTTTCCATTAAATTTGTTATGATCTAAACACACCATTAAACTTTTGACCAAAGTTCAGCATGACATCTAGATCACATCTTACATCTAATAAAGTAGAAGCCACATGTACAAAAATGAACTAATATAATGAAACGGAAGAACTAATATGAAACTTCGTCATAGAAACTATCACAATAGCTGAACTTACATCTAGAAAATTATAGGAATTTTGGTATAGGTAAGATAAAGTTATCTTTTTAAAAATTTTCTTTTTTTGTGCCACTATGTAAAAAGATCGAATTTGTTACATTTTACCTTAGACTTCAATGGATAATTAATACAATTTTAAGGAATATTAAGAATATTGACAGAAGATTAGTTTTTTCTTAATTTTAATGAATATTTTATAATGTTGGTTAACTCACCATTGGTGTTTCCTAACTTACAATTGTACCTCAAATTTTAAGAGGATTAAAGCATATATGGAAAGGCATGTAGGTTGGTGCTTTTTTTTTTAAACAAATTATGTTTTCAAAATTAATTTTTAATTTAACTCTTGTTATAATTTTATGTTTATGAGTTTTTCTTTTTATTTATTGCTTTATAGGTGTGGGGTAATTAAAAGGCATGAGACATTATTGAAAAATATGAAGAGTTGGACTAGTTGAACAAAATATATAGTTTTGTATATCAAATTGTAGTTTTATCTCATCATTATTTTAACTTTTATTTGTTCTCATAGAAAACATATTGTGCGTATTGAGATGAAAACAACCCACTGAAAAATGAGAGATATTCTACAATTTTCATTTACCTATGAGGAAAAAATTTGTTAGCATCAACAGGTAATTCTTCCACATCTTAAGAAAATTAAAAATTGTTTACTAATTAAATTAATTTTAGTAGTCCAAGAGAACCCAAAGAAAAGGAAAATATATAGCAAATTTGCATGTAAATCAAGAAACTTAATAAATCCTAATAAAAAATATCTTCATGTTCAAATCATAAATCTGCATAAAAGTTGCTAACAAATTTCAAAATATATAAAAAGCCTCCCGATTTTAAAAAAATATTTGTAACAATAAAGAAGAATCCACAATCATAATTCTTTATTTAAAAAAATGAATTAATAAATAAAAACTAGATGAAGAAGTCACAGAATTAAAATTATTTATTAAGTAAAACGTGACTATAAAATTATTCTGTTAAGAAAAAGTTTGCAAAGGAATATTATAAATTAAAATGTAGGCATATTAGATAATAATATATCTGCATAAATTTTGAAGATATAGTTGCAAGAATAATTCTTTTGAAAAATATTTACACTGAAATGTTTCTAAATTTACTTTAAAAATGTCTACAAATATATAATGTTTGTAAAGATTAAAAATATATGTATGGTTCTTGAGAATTAAAATCGCTAAGGAAAAATAATGCATGCCTCCAAAAATTGAGACGAATACAAAATGGTGGACCCTCCACCCAAGGGTAAGACTTCGATACTTTGGAAGAATTGGTTGACTACCTCCTTGTGCGAACATTCTGCCAAGTCTTCTCACAATGAAAGACTAATGAAATAAGATAATGATAATATGGAATCTGTGTTACAAAAAATAGTAAAAACAATAAAGGGAAAGCATAAGGGCAGGGAAAGATTCACTACTGAAAATAGTCATACTATTACCATATTAAAATATTAAACATAGTGTTAAATTCGACAATGACTATAAGGATCCCTATTCCTATTCGTAGCCTTGATAAGACTCGCTGCATTTTGATTTGGTTTTTTGTGTTTTCTAGTTGTACCATCTTGTGTATCACAGGGAAGAGCCCCATGCATTGTGGAAGGATATCAATGAATGTAACAAGACCAGAGAAACAATTTGATCAAGAGCTCAAAATTTGCCAAAAAATCAAAGTGTCAGAATCTTAATAACCTTAGCTTCAGATTGAAGAGCTCGTCATTCTGAATCCAACAATACAAATGACACTCAAATTCGAGCTCGTATGAAGAAGTTAGAGCAAGTCAAAGTTAAAGTTTGACTTGTCCACATGGCAGGATTGGATGACATGGAGGCACCAAGTGTCAATCTTTTGTTGGTCCCCCAAATCGGCCCATCGCATTGCATATCACAGGAAAATAGGTGGGCATTAAAAATCGCCCTCGAGTAGGGAAGGGTGTGATGCGATAAAGGTAGGCGGGAAGGTATTAGGAAATCGGCCGAAGTTACGATTGCAATGGATCACAATCGCACATCGACAAAGGGAACAACATGAAGAATCAGCCTCGGTGTAGACAAGTTGTGATGTGATCGCAATCACATATTGCAAGTGGATAAGAATTGGCCCCTAGGTACCCAAAGTTGTGATGTGATAAATGCAATCACAACTTGTAGGAAAACAAAGTCCTGCATAAGCAAAACCCCAAGACTTCCACCGATTACGATCTGCGATATGGTGCAGATGCAATAAAGTATGGGTTGGAATTTATAATCTTCGTTGGGTCCACCGATACTGATGCGAAAGAGCGTTGATGCAATATAGATAGTCGATTGCGATTGCGATTGTGATATTCGACAAGGTGCGAAACTGTCGCCTTTACCGCCGGAAAATCCACTCTTCATGTGACTACTTAGGCCTTAACCATGAGATAGATGGGAAAGATGGCGAGACCATTGATTTCGGCGGAACTACCTGTTTTCACTGTGGATAATGAATTTAACTGACAGTTCGCTGGATTTGGAGGAAAAAATTGTGGAAAGGCTGACAAAAGTCATAACTAAGGCAATTTTTTACCAAATGGGATGCAAAAAGAGGCTAGATAGCCATTTTTGGATATTCCAAACTCATTGGAACAATTTTCACGATTAAAGGAGCACTTCTAGATAGGCTTTTTGAAAAGTGAAGCCTATGGGTGCTCTGGTGAACCAGAGTGTTGATTCAGTTTAAGGAGGAGTATGAATATGGAGATGACCTTGCAGGGGCTTTTTAGCTTCCATGTGCTTTCTATAGTAGCCATTACAGCAATGCTATGGCTTTATTTCTTATTTTCTCTATATGTGTATGGAGAAAGAGAATTGTTTAAGTACTTCAAGTGGATTGTAGTACTGTTTATTCTATTAGAAGTTTGAGTATGGGGTCTTGATTTGAGAGCTCTTAGCTTGTTGATTGTTTCATGACTAACTGTAAGTTGTCATGTGTTTAGAGTGAGAGTTCTTTGCAAAAGAAATTTTCCTTGAAGGGGAAACTAGCCACTCTTTTTGTTAGCACATTTATATACCTTTATTACTAAAGAATTTTGAGCATAATGAGAAGGGGTCATGCCTTTAGAGCTGATCCAAGGAGATGTAACCCAGGAGGGGTGAACTCCTTTATCAATGGCTAATGTATTACTATTTGATGCATGCTTCCATTCAATGTTTTGGTTTCATGTTTTAAGTTTTCTTCATGACACTAACTTAAGTAAACACATATAAAATTCATGTTTTTACTTGCTATTTTGGAGTACAAACCTAAGGCACATTTTTATATTCTGAGTGGGGAATTAGCACAACATTACTAGTCTGCTCCATTTCAGATCAGGTTGGTATCAAAGATTAGGTTTTCTTTGTGCAAGGAGGAATTGACTATTGTTTGCAAGTAAATCTGTTTTGAAGCTCATTGAGGAGAAGGTTTTGGAAAGGAAAGCAATATTGTTACAATCTCTACCACCAAGTTCTACCTCAAATTGCAGTAGAAGCTTCAAGTAAAGCATGTCCCAAGGAGGAGAGCCTGCAAGAATGTTAGAGGATGTGAAGGCTTTTAGAGAGGCTTTCTTAGACATGGAAGAAATGGTGAAAGTCATCTATGAAGAGAGGAATATCAAATTGCAAGGTGAAAGTTCTAGACCTCCAAGAGGAGAACGCTCTCCAATGGAAGAAGGTAACAAGAATGGTGATAAACCACCATCTTCTCCACAATGTTCATGTTTTTCTACAACTCTTATGCAAGACTCTAATGTAGAAAGTCCCTCACAAGAGGTAAATGGACAAGTTTGTACCTTTTGTCCACATGATGTGGAATATGAGGTTCTATCAGCACCTAAATTCAAGGAGCTGAAAGAAGAGAGCCAAAGAGTCCAAGAGGACACATCCAGAATCAAAAGGGAGTTCGAAAACATCTTTGTATGTCAATCAAAAGATGAGACAAATGGTAAGAATTTACATGCTTCTTCCTTATGTGAAAGTGTTGATGTAAATTCATTTGCAGCCTTTGAGAAACATAGTGAAGGCATTGGATCCAAGATCTTGACCAAGATGGGTTACAAGGGAGGAGGCCTTGGAGTAAAACAACAAGGAATTAAAAATCCAATTAAGGCCAAGGAGAGGCCTAAATATGTAGGCTTAATCTATGTAGCAAAATAAGAATGGTCTTCTAGTGACATATCATGGGTATCGTGTTCCTTTTGCGATAAGAAAGGACATGAGGAGGCAAGATGTTGGGAGTTGCATCTAGAATTGGTTCCCGCTTGGTTCCTCCAGCGTAAGGAGGACTTGAAGTGCAAAGCGTCTCCAAAGAGAGATGAAGATGTTGAAGAAGAAGGGAAGATAAATTCTTCTTGCCATGCAAGTTCCTCATGCAAGCAACGTAAGCCAAAGGACAACAAACAAAGATATATCTGTTTTGTTAATTTGAATGTTGTTCATAATGGAAAACAACACGTAGATTTGAATAACATGTTGAGGAATATGTTTACATGCACCTTTTTCCTTTCAACTAACCATTGTGTAGATAAGTGCGATAAAAGGAATGCAGTCACCAAGAAGATGTTTATGTCTACTGGAATTGAGACCGAAAAGAGAAAATCTCATCCAAGGTTAAAGGCAAGCGAGCCAAGAGTATCTCAAAATAATTTTTGTACTCACTATAATATCAGTGGGCATTGGGTCAAGACTTATTCGAAATTGTTTCCACAACTTCATCTTGGTAAGGGAAAGCAAATCGTGCAAGCATTAGAAGAGGAAGCGACAAAACAAAAAGTGGTGCAAGATGCGACCATCCCTTAAGCAGCTTCAAAAGAAGAGAAAGTTCAAATAGAGGGTTCATTTACTTGGTTGGGTAAGAAAGGGGCGGACTATTTGTCCAGCTGAAGTTTGTAAATTTCTATTTTGCACTAGTTGCATATCCCTATAGTTGGGTAACTTGTAAAAGTTATGTTCATAAACAAATCACTTATATGCAATAATATTTTCTTTAAGCATTACAATGCTAGTTTGGCTTGTTGATAGTCAATTTGAATGGAAAATTTCTGAGTCAAGTTTATTCCATTTTGTAAAATGCATTTCTATTTGTAGTTTGAGAAAGCATTTTAAACTATTGTATGAGTAGTTGCAACACATTTAGTATGTTCCAAATGTGTTTAACACTTAAGTTATACAAATATTCACTATGTTAGGCTTGTTTTGGTTCATGTGGCAAAGAAGTTTTAGGATCTTATCATCGATAAGGATTTTGCAGTTGACCACCTTGGAATTCTTCTCAGGAAAGATGTTGTTGTGGATGGCCATAGTGACATGGACAAGCTGAGAAGAACATCGAACTTGAATTCATTGGTCAAGATATATTTTAAGTTCATATTGAGAAAAAGGAAAGACAAGTACAAAGTTAGGGCACTTCAAACATCGATTGGATCTAGTTTGGAAAAATGAAGGAATTGTACCTTCAAATGTTGAACAATTAAAAGTAAACTTTTGGAGACCAAAAGTTTTTCAGTGGGGAAGAGTGACCAGGAGCTCAAAATTTGCCAAAAAAATCAAAGTGTTAGAATATTGATAAGCTTAGATTTAGATCGAAGAGCTTTTCATTCTGAATCCAACGATGCAAATGACACTCAAATCCGAGCTCATATGCAGAAGTTAGAGAAAGTCAAAGTTTAAGTTTGACTTGTCCACATAGCAAGAGTGGATGACATGCCAAAGGTCTTAGCCAATTGGGAGGTGCCAAGTGTCACTCTATCGTTCGTCCTGCAAATCAGCCCATCCGATCGCATATCACAAGAAAACCAGGTCGGCATTAAAAATCGACCCTCGAGTAGAGAAGGGTGCGATGCGATAAAGGCAGGCGAGAAGGTATTTGGAAATCGGCCGGAGTTGCGATTGCGATGGATCGCAATCACACATCGGTGAAGGGAACAACATGAAGAATCGACCCTGATGTAGATAGGTTGTGATGTGATCAACAATTGCATATCGCAAGTGGATAAGAATCGGCCCCCAGGTACTCGAGTTGCGATGTGATAAATGCAATTGCAAATCGTAATTGCAAGTCGTAGGAAAACAAAGTACGGCATAAAAAAAACCCCATGACATCCACCGATTGTGATCTATGATAGGGCACAGATGCGGTAAAGTATGGGTTGCAATTTATAATCCATGTCAGGTCCACCAATATCGATGCGATATAGATAGTTGATTGTGATTGCAATATATGACAGGGTGCGAAACCGTCACCTTTACCGCTAGAAAAGCCACTCTGTGTGTGACCACTGATGTCTTAACCACAAGATAGGTAAGAAAGATGTAGATACCGCTAATTTTAGAGGAACTGCCCGTTTTATTTGCGAATATGAATTTAACTAGTAGTAAGCCAGATTTGGAGGAGAAAATTGTGGAAAAACTAATAAAATTCATAACTATGGCAATTTTCGACCAAATGGGATAGAAAAGAGGCTAGATATCCTTTTTTGGATATTTTGAACTCATTGGAACATGTTTCAGGATCCGGGAAATTTTAAGAATGGAAAATTATCTTGAAGTTTAAAGACATTGGCGAATCTCACTAGTCCCTAATATGCAAATTATAAAATGTTTATTGATGTATTTGTAAAATTATTCAAATTTATAATGATTTTATATATACTCTCTATATAATTTTGGTAATTTTTAAGGTAAAATAATTTTGTAATATAAAATTTTGGCGAATTATTTTTATAAAAAATGGAAATTAACAAATCGGTTTTTGGAAAAATCATGGAAAAGTAGCCCACCTACGAATATTAGCCCCTAAAATTTTCCATGTTCAGGATCAAAAGAGCACTTATGGATAGGATTTTTGAAAAGTGAATCCTATGGGTTCTGTGGTCAACCCGAGTGTTGATTCAGTTTAAGGAGAAGTATGAAGACGAAGATGATCTAGTAGGGGCTTTTCAGCCTCCATGTGCTTTCTGCAGTAGCCATTACATCAGTGTTGTAGCTTTATTTCTTCTTTGCTCTATATTTGTATGGAGAAAGAGACTTGTTTAAGTACTTCAAGTGGATTGTAGTACTGTTTATGCTCTTGGAAGTTGGAGTATGGAGTTGTGACTTGAGAGCCCTTAGCTTGCTGATTGTTTTATGACTAACTATAGGTTTTCATGTGTTTAGAGTGATAGTTCTTTGCGGAAGAATCTTTGTTTGAAGGGGAAACTAGCAACTCTTTTTGTCAACACATTTATATACTCTTTATTACTAAGGAATTTTGAGCATAATGAGAAGGTTTCATGCCTTTAGAGATGATCCAAGGAGATGTAGCCCACGAGGGGTAAACTCCTTTATCAATGGCTAGTGTATTATTGTTTGATGCATGCTTCCATTCAGTGTTTTGATTTCATGTTTTAAGTTTTCTTCATGAAACTAACTTAAGTAAACACAAATAAAATTCATGTTTTACTTTCTATTTTGGAGTACAAACCCGAGGCACATTTTTATATTATGAACGGGGAATTAGCACAACATTACTAATTTACTCCATTTCATATCATAATTATGCTAATAATTTTTTTTTCTAAATTTTTATAAATTGATTTCTCCTCTTTATTTCATTATCTTTATCAAATTTATTTATTTATTTTCTCAATATATTTTTATTTAATTTAACTTTAATCAAAAGTAATATCAACTAATTTGATTTAAATAGAAAATATATATTTCTAATTAAGATGTTTTATTTATTTGATTCTTTAACATGTGAATTTATAAATAATAAAGATATGTTAGCTCAACACAACCATATTAATGTTATGTTTCAATTTACAATTAGTCAATATAAATAATTAATTAATAAAAAAATACTTTGAATTATCGATTTTTTAGTTTATTAATGTCATGTTATGTTTGTTGAAAATGCAACAAGAAAATCGTGATTTAATTTTGTCCTTGAATTAAATTAGGACTAAAATTGTAATTCCACATCACAAGACAACTTGTATGACTTAACTAAGTTAGTTTGACTTAGTTGGATCAATTAATTCAAGTTGAGGGTCTAACTAGAGTCATGTAGAGTGTCTGCTACATTATAGGAGCCCTAGTTGAGTTTATTTTGAGTTGTAATTAATTAATTCAATTTAACCGAGTTAAAGTCAGTTAAACTAGTTCCAACTAGTGGAGGAACTAGTAGGAGGTCAGACAATGGAGTGTTGCTTCATGTGTTCAACCAGTTAACTAATGATTCACTCATAATTAGCTCATGTATGTTAGATCTAATAGTTACACAGTTGAGATTGGACTTCAAGGGCAGTGTACTATGAGTTGTATAATCATCTAAATTGTGCAGGTGGTGCATGCAGTCAGAGGAAGGCCTATGAGGGTTACACAATTCCAATTGAGGAATTTCCCTAATTAATAGGGGGTTAATTCCCAAGGAAACATCGCAAGGAAATAGGTACTTAGGCAAGCAAAAAATTGGTTAAGTATTGGCCTATGTTTGTCTAGGAAGTTGTGAGACAGACAGAGATAGTGCGGAGGTTTCTCAGCATTGAGAAAAGCATTATAATCTTCTCATATTTTCTGAATAATGAAATATACAGATAACAGGGGTTTTTAGCTATGGATTTCCCCAGGAAATCATTATGTAATGTGTTGATTGAATTTTTTCTCTTGTATGTTTTGTGATTCCACGCTTGTTTAATTGTTTCTGCTAATGAATATAGTAGATTCAATGGCACAAACAAACTCAAATATTCAACAAATTCATATTTATTATTATTAAAACAGATAGAAGATGATTACAATTTGTGGGAGGTCCCTAGATTTATACTATCTTGGGTGCTTCTTGGTGAATGGGCATGTTCTTTGATCATGTCCTTTGCCTAATAGCTACTTAATTAACTAATTTTTATATAACATTGCCTTCCACCCAAAAAAATGCTTTGTCCTCAAAGCATATGTAACAACGGATGTTTTTGACAAAATGCTTCAGTCTCCCAAGAAGATTCTTCTTCTAGTAAGTCCTTCCACTTGATAAAGTATTCCTTGATTACACGAGATCGAAGCTTCTTTTCTCTAGTGGATATGATACCTTTTGGTTCTAGAATGCCCCTTCCTTCATCATCTAAGGATGGAAGTATTGTTTGTGTTGATTGATGGTTGCCTAATGCCATTTTAAGGTAGGATACATGGAAGACGTTGTGAACAGGACTTTTATCCAGAAGGCTTAAACTATATGCAACTTTGTTGATCTTTTTTTTGATCTGGTATGGTCCATATAACTTTGATGCTAATTTATTTTTTCCTTTTTGTTTCAAGGTCAAATATTTGTATGGCTGGAGCTTGACAAATGCCCATTCTCCAACTTCAAATTCTCTCTTGGTTTTGTTTTGGTCAGCATGTTGCTTCATATGGTTTCTTGCATTATTTAATTTTTCTTTTAGGGTTTGGACGATTTTTTGGGTTTCTTCTAGTTGGTTTTTAATAGCTGGTAGATTTGTCTGGATGGTATCTAGATGCTTCCATTTCAGAGGTTCATACCCATACAAATCTTGGAATGGAGTATTTTTTGTTGACATATGGTAAGTAGAATTATACCACCATTCAACATGTTACAACCACTGAACCAACTTATTTTGTTTTTCTGTAGCGTAACAATTTATTGGCAATCTCTGTTTGTCCATCTATTTGAGGGTGGTAATAGGAACTCATATTTAGGTAGGTTCCTATGTGGTTGAACAATTCCTTCCAAAAATTACCCTTAAATTTGGCATCTCTATCACTCACAATGAATTTCGGAAAATCGTGTAATTTATAAATATTTTTGCGAAATATCTTAGTGATTTGTTTATTTGAGTCTGATTTCTTTATTGCAATAAAGTGAGCATATTTGGTGAGTATGTCGACTACTACGAAAATATTATCCTTTCCCTTAGATATAGGTAATCGCTCAATAAATTCCATTGATATTTCTTCCCATTTTTGATTCGGAATGTTTAAGAAGTGAAGTAATCCAGGTGTCATAATATTTCCACTTTTATTTCTTTGACATTTGTCACATTTTGCTACATATTTATGAATATCACGACTCATCCCCTTCCAAAAGAATGATTGACGTGCCTTGTAGTAAGTTTTAAATAATCCTGCATGTCCGACTGATTGTGAATCATGTGACTCCTTGAGTATCTTGGATTTAAACTTGGAGTTTGAATTAAGATAGATTCTTCCTTTGTAACATAGAATATCATTCTTCCATTCAAATTTTGAGTTGTCTAGAAGGTTATTGATTATCGTAGTTATTTATGGATCCTTGGCATACTCACTTCGAATCTTATTAAGCCATTCAGGAATAATAACTAAGACTGCAAGTAATGTTGGTTGTTCGTCCCTCCTTGACAAGGCATCTGCTACAACATTGTATTTTCCCCATTTATGTAGTATCTCCATGTCAAAGGCGATAATTTTTTCAATCCATTTTTGTTGTTCTTCGGAAAGTGTTTTTGGTTGAAGGAGGTGATGGAGACTATTTATGTCTATTTGAATGGAGAACTTACTTCCCAAAAGATATTGTCTCCACTTAGCTAGTGCGTATATAATAGTGAGCATTTCCTTGTTGTATGTGGACTTAAGACGTTCTCGTTTATTGAGCTTCCTAATTTCAAAATCTATTGGATGCCCTTCTTGCATTAACTCTGCACCTATATCGAACTTGGAAGAATCACACTCAATGATAAATGGTTTAGAGAAATCTGGAGTTGGCAATACTGGGGCATTATACATAACTTCCTTCAATTCTTCAAAACACCTCCCTGCTTCCTCATTCCATTGAAACAAATCCTTCTTTAAAAGGTTTGTTAGAGGTGCAGTTATATGTGCATAGGTTTTAATAAATCTTCGGTAATATCCAGTCAATCCTAAGAACCCTCTTAGCTTGGATATATTAACTAGTTTGGTCAATTCCTTTATATCCTTGATTTTATTAGGGTCCACTTTTACTCCTTTATGGGATATTATGTGTCCGAGATATTCTACTTCTTCCTTCCCAAAGGTGCATTTGGATTTCTTGGTGTAGAACTGATGGTCTTTCAGTGGTGTAAGAACTTTATCCAGATGTTGTAGGTGCTCCTTCCAAGTTTTATTGTAAATTAAAATATCATCAAAGAATACTAATACAAACTTCCTAAGATATGGACGGAATAACTCATTCATAGTGGCTTGGAAAGTTGTTGGTGCATTGGTTAACCCAAAGGGAATTACTTTAAATTCATAGTGACCTTTGTGTGTTCGGAAAACAGTTTTTGGTATGTCTTCCAACCTGATTATGATTTGGTAATAGCCCGACCTTAAGTCCAATTTTGAGAAGTATTTTGCGCCATGTAGTTCATCCAACATTTCATTGATGAAGGGAATTGGGAATTTATTTTTGATCATTATTTTGTTTAATCCTCTATAATCAATGCATAGCCTGAATGATCCATCCTTGTTCCTTACCAATACCACTGGAGAAACATACAAACTCTTACTTTTCGAGATGATCCCACATTTTAGAAGGTCTTGGATTAATCTCTCAATTTTAGTCTTTTGGTGATGTGGATATCGATACGGATTGATGTTGATGGGGTATAATCTTGCTTTGAATTATATTGTACGATTGATTTCCCTGTTAGGTGGCATTTTCATGGGTAGGTCTTGGAATACCTTTTCATGCTTCTGAATTAGATTTTGTACTTCTGGTGACTCTTCACTGATCACTTTTGCAGATAACATTTCTAATTGGTGACATTGTACTACATAAGTTGGTGCTCCTTTTCGAATCATTTTCATCATCTGGGATGATGACACGATTTGATTTTCTAGTGCTTGGAATCCATATAACTTGTACCTCTACCCTTCCCATTTAAAGCTTATAAACTGCTCTTGATGGTTGGCAGAGTAAGTGCCTAGGGTTCGTAGCCATTGGATACCTAAGACCACTTCGACTCCTCCTAATGGTACAATGTGGAACGAAGATTCTAAATTAAGGTCTTGAATATGTAATTTGATCTTATGGCATTTCCCTACCTTTTCAATATTCTTACCTTCAGCTACCATCACCTTCATGTTGGGCATGGGAAATGTGAAAATTTTGAGTCTCTTTGCAATGGTTGAGTCTAAAAAATTGAGTTGATGAGAACCACTACATTGTTCTTCTTTATATGTCCTTTTAATTTTAATGTATGGGGTTGTGATATATCTATCATAGCTGATAATGACACTTGTAGAGTGCTTTGGCCATCTAATTCTGGAGATAATTCTAGGGCATATTCTATTCTTTCTATGTCTGATTCATTACTGTTTGAATCATTAGTTGCTTCACAATTATATAGGTTCTTTGTCTCTTTTCCTTTAACACACCTATGTTTAGGGTCCCACTTTTCGCCATAATGTTTTCACTTTCCTTCTTTCATCCTTTGCATTTCCACGTTAGATTTTTCACCTTCATGAAGATGTGGTAGAACATATCTTGTATTATCCGTATTCACAGACTGAGGTATTCTTCATCTTGAATATACTTTTTTCGATTTTGCCCACAGTATCTATTCAAATTTATTTTCAGCAGCTTTTACTTCTTGTCTTGCTACTTCTATTGACATAATGTTGTGAAGCTCAAGTTATACTCGTATATGAGTTTTAAGTCTGGAGATGTATGATTAGATTAGACGAGATTTCAATAACCTAGGTACTCATGTTGCTAAGGTCTCCCATTCTCGAGTGTATTCATCCACATCTCGTTTTTGTCGAAATCTAATGAGTGTTGAAAAGAACTCTTCTTCCTTGACACCTTGGAATATTTTAAATAACACATCCTTAAATTTTCTCCAACTGATAGCGTGTGTTGTCTTCTTACACCACATATACCAATTATATGCTTCGCCTTCCATTTTCATGGAAGCGTGCCTAATCTTTTCATCATCATTGTCAATATCGTAAATCTCAAAATATTCTTTTGCTTTATTCATCCACACAACACTGCACCTTTTGTTATCGTCGAACTTGGGTAGCTCAATTTTTTCCCTTCATTTATACATTGCTAACGGTGGGGTGAAAAGAGGATTTTGATTGGTGAATGAATTCCAGAGCTTCTTATTATTAAAATTTTCATTGCTGTGGGGATGTCACTTTTGGTTTGGGTTCACGCAACAGACTGTGTGTTACATTTGAATAATATTATCTCCCATCATATTGGATATCCTGCTGGATTACAATATCGAATTTTTTGGGGCAAAGCACTCTAGGACCCCAGACCCCTCACAGACTACAATATTTTACCTATGTCTACTATAATACTCAATCTCAGACTGAGAGGTGGCACAACAGACTACAATGAAAAAAATCATACAAGAGGAGGCATTGGGAGCAGTTCAACAAAAAATACAGAAACACATTAGAAGCACAAAAGTGGACTTTCTTTCAAGAACATCCTCTAAGGGAAAATTACACCATCAACGACACCAAAGAAAGTCGAAAACAAACCCAGTCCATATATTATGGAGCAACTGAATCATATCCTAGAATTAAACATAGATATACCAGAAACATATGAGCATTGTAATACATTTGAAAAAGAAGTATTATCTGTCGATTCAACTGTTACTGGGCAAAACCCATTGAGCTCTTTCATTGGATTCTTACAAACTGAACTACTCACTGTGATATTCACCTATTTTCCAAGGGGTTCTTCATTGTGAATTTCCCTTCAACAGAGGCTAGAGACATTATATTACAGGAACGACCATGGTTCTGGGGATCCACGGGTCTCTTCATCACACCATGGTTTCTGGAATTTGATGTAAACACTATCATTGTTTCTAGGATGCCAGTTTGGGTTCGTTTTCACAATCTCCCATTATATAGTTGGAACCAGAAAGTCCTTGCAGGTATAGGTAAAACCATCATGTGATACATTAAAACATACACATAAAGAATGGAGGAAAGAATTTTCACATTCGCACGCATTTGTGTAGAAGTAGATATCAACAAAGGCTTTCCAGACCGCATACAACTGAAGCACAAATAGAGGTGATGGACAGAGATACTTGATTATGAAAATACAACATTTAGATGTAGAATCCGCAGGCAAATAGGACACCTACAAACTACGTGCCTTGAAGCCAAAAAAGATACTCGAAGAAAGAAGAAAAAAGGGAAACAGGCCAAGGGATGGCAATTTTCCCCACCAGTCTTTGATGAGGAGGAGGAAGCTAATGTGGAACATCCTATACCCAACGAGGACAATAAGATGAACAAAGAACTAGAAGTACAAGAATTAAACCCACAAGTTCTAATGGACTCACAACCAATAAAGATACCAGATACAATGGATACCGATGGATCCAAACGACTACATACATCAAACAACTTTGGTTCTGATAAAGACAACCCTCAACCTAAGGCTAACATGTATCTTCGATGCCAATACAATGGGAGTGGCACAAGGTTGAGAAGAAAAAAGGGAGAAAGGCATGATTTTTCTCCCCATTTGTGTATTATTTTTTTCTTTCTTTGAACTTCTGATCAATAGTCATTGAATGGACAATGAAATGTGTCACAACATCTGCAACATGTAATTTTGTTTTCATTAATAAAATCACGATTTTCCTTTTGGGAAAAAAAGAAAATTCATGTTACTATCTTCTTGATGGTGCGTGGATGACCTTTTTGGAGACTCAATTTTTTCATGAGAATCTGCTGAATTTGTTGAATCTGATGAGTTGTGCTGTTGATTACCTCCATCATCCTAGAATAGTTGTTTGGGTGTTATCTTCATCCTGTAACACATAATGATCAACATTTCCATTATCTAACTATGATTCATTTCGGATTTGATATGGTTATTCCCGAGATGTTGTTCTATCCGATTTGTAGTATTCTGAAGCTTCTTGATGTCATTGGAATGTTGGGTAACCTTACTCTCGAGATCGACTAATTCTTAGTTAAAATCATCGGAATGGCTGGTAATCCTATTCTCAAGATCAATCAACTTTTTTCTGAAATTGGTCATTGTCATCGACGACGTTGAACGGGTTTGTGAGGTTATATGTTTTTCCACCAGCTTAAACTTTCTTCCTTAATTTCAACTATTTTTTAAAATAAATCATAATTAAATTATTTAATTTTTATATTATAGTTATTATGAGTTATTAACTAACCACCCAAATGCTTACCCGACCACCTTAAATTATTTAATTTTTATAATGTAATTATTATGAGTCATTGACCAATCTCCCCAAATGCTTACCATTCATTGATGACCCTTGGCTTGGTCACGTCCGTTGACCGTAGTAGACGTTGATGGCTTTCATGGCTACAACAACTAGAAATATCCGTACACGAAGGAATGGGTGACAACGACAAAGGAAAGGAACAATGTAGAGAGTGTGGGGTTGTGGATTGTGGATGTAGACAGAGTGGCATGGAGGAACAAAGGGGTTTCAAATGCGTTTGGATTGAGTGGATTGAGACAGCGGGGAATAAGATGGTTGGACAGCGGATGATACTTTTGTGTAGCGTCTTCCTGGAAAACCGAAATTCCTCTGATATGAGATGGCACAGACAAACTTAGATATTCAACAAATTTATATTTATTATTATTAAAATAGATAAAAGATGATTATAATTTGTGGGAGGCCCCTGGCTTTATAGTGCCTTGGGTGCCTCTTGGTGAATGGATCATGCCCTTTGCCTAATAACTAGTTAATTAACTAATTTTTATATAACATTAAAGTTTATTATTTTAGTAAATTATAATTAATAGTTTGAATCTACAAGGAATTTCTACATGGTATCAGAGCATAAATCACTCTAGAAGAGGAGAATATGAGTTTGTCTTTTGTGGGTGAAATCGAATTTGTAGTATCATTCTTCAGAGCTAACAAGATGTCGTCCTATGGATTGAGAATCAATATGCCCTTGAGGGAAGTTCGAACTATATTGCTTGGAAGGACATGATGGAGGTAGTGTTGGAAGACAACGGGCTGAAACAATTCATAGACAAAGATATTATTTAGCCTCCAAAAAAAGATGCTCAAGATCGTGCAGAGTGGAGGAAATGTGTTGCAAAGGCGAGAAGGATCATACTAGAAGGAGTTCAGGATCATATTATCTCGAACCTCCATGAGAAGGATACACCATATGCAATGTTCCAAGCCTTGATCAACTTGTTTCAAAACAACAGTGACCATAAGAAGCCAACATTGAATGACAATCTTTGGAAGATCAAGATGGAGAAGGGCGAAACAATACTACAATACTTGAGCAGGTTCACCCAATTTTGGGATGAGCTTGGGAGGGTTGGTATTACAGTTGCTAAAGATGATATGGTCAGCCTAACACTTTTAGGCCTTCCTGAGAGTTGACACAACTACAAGGATTCAGTAAATGGGAGAGAGCATCTACCAAAGTGGGAGGATTTGTGGTCTGACTTGGTGCAAGACAAGATAAGGAAGCACCAGAGATGGAACCTCATCCAAGCATGATGACGAGGAGAAGTGTGCCTTAGATGGAAAGGTGAAGAAAGGGAAAGGAAAGAGATTCCAATCCAAAGGAGATTCTAGTCAGGGTGACAAGAAGAAGGACTTGTTGAAGATTAATTGTTTTCATTGTCATGAGTTAGGACACTATGCCACGAAGTGTCCGCATAAGAAGGTCAGAAAGAAGCCCTCAGGAGGAGCGGAAAGTGAAGCTCTTTCTTCACAATTCAAGTTATATTTCACCCTCATTCCATGAATGGTGACATCGATGATGGGTAGTCTATGGTATCTAGATAGTGGAGCCTCATTCCATATGACAGGAAACAAAGAATTTTTAAGTGAATTGGAGGAGAAGGACCTCTAGATGCACATCGAGATGGGAGATGATGGAAGGAATAACGTGAGTGGCATTGGTACTGTCAATTTTCAGAGGGAGTCTAGTTCTCCTCTCACATTAAAAGATGTCATGTATGTTTAGGTTTTGAAGAAGAATTTAGTTTCAGTTTCTATGTTGGAGGATCGTGGCTATGATGTGATATTTAGGAAAGGAAAGGCTTTCCTTTGTCACATAGCCACAAGAGAAGAAGAATAGATTAGGGTTTGGGTGAAGAACCTATATAAATAGGATGTAGAAGATTGTGCTACTTTGAGCACAAAAGTAAAGAAGGTGCAAAGTCGAGACAACAATGAATTATGGCATAGAAGATAGGGCCACTTGCACCATGGAGATTTGAAGATCATGCAATAGATGTCTACAGGACTTCCCAAGGTTGAACTAGAGTAGAGAGATACATGCAAAGGGTGTACATTGAGGAAGTACACCAAATCCACCTTTCATGATAAGGAAAGTCAAGAGCAAGTGATCCTTGAAAGAGTTGACTCAGATGTGTGTGGACATTCTCGATAGTCTCCATGACCAAGCACATGTATTATGTAATATTTGTAGATGATTTCTCACGTAAGTGTTGGATTTTCTTCATGCAGATGAAAGATCAAATGTTCTCTAAATTTTGTGAATTTAAAGTACTTGTTGAGAAAGACACTGGTAGGAAAGTGAAGGCTCTCAGGAGTGATAACAGTGGAGAATATGTGTCAAATGAATTCAAGAACATTTTTGCATTAGAGGGTATTCAATGCATTAGAAGGCATTCCACAAGAGTTAATAATACTCCATAACCCACAACATAATTTGGTGGCTAAAAGGAAGAACAAAAGTATTGTGGGAGTTGCATGAGTGATGTTACATGATTAGGGCATATCATTGCAATTGTGGGTTGAAGCATGAAACACAACTGTATATGTGCAGAACAAGATTCCTCATCATATTCTCAGGATGAGTACACCAGAAGAAGATTTTTCAGGTAAGAAACTAGATGTGGCACACTTCAGGATCTTTGGTTCATCAATTTACTGTCATGTTACCAAGGATGCAACGAAAAAGCTAGAATCAATAACTGGGTTGGGCTTATTTGTGGGGTACATTAATACACCTCATAAATATCGGGTGTACCTGCCATCTCACAAGATGACAGTGGTTCGTAGAGATATGAAGTTTGATGAAGAGAATTCCATGAGATGTTCCCATGAGATGGAGTTCCAGTTGCATGCAGATGAGGAGATTTTAGCTCCAAAGGAAGAACCTCAGGATCATGTGTGTTAGAATATTAGATCTACTAAACTATCTATCTATATAAGAAACCAACAATATATCAACATATAAATAAGAAAAAAAATAGAACAAGGAAAAAGAATACAAAAAATATACGTGGTTCACCCAATTGGGCTATGTCCATAGGAAGGTTGTCTTCTATTATCTCCAGAAATATCCTACAATCTTACAAAGATAGAAACTACAAATAACCCAATACAAATGGAAGTATGCTGTGAGCACATGATAATATGTGATGGTATCACAAAATGGTATCTACCTTAAGAGGCTCCCTTGACCCTATTATATACCTAGAGATGTGGAGAAATTACTCTCGCATATTAAATATGGGATAATATAATCCTCCAAAATAACACCTATTTATATAATAAATAAATACAAGCATATATTATGCCATAATAAATATGGGATATAATGTATTACTTTTTTACATAAGATTGTGGACAACTTACAACATAATACATAGACATTATTACCTTCCAAGGAATATAATATATTCCAGCACTCCCCCTTAATAATGGCTGGGAGAAGGGCCCATCCTAACATTAAGGAAGGAAGGAGTCATTATTGCTCCCCCTTGATGATAACTTCCCTCATCCCAAGAAAAGAATGAATATGCTCATACTTCACTTCTGTCAATGATTTGGTGAAGATATTGGCTGCCTACTACTCGGTAGGATAATACTCTAGAGAAAGAATACCATCGATGACAAGACCTTGAATATAATGAGAAGAAAGGTCAAGATGCTTCGTCTTGGAGTGATATACCAGATTATAAGCAAGATGAATTGCAACATGATTGTCACATTTCAACACAATGGACGATTTCAGAACCAGACCAAGCTCAGTAAGAAAATGCTGTAACCAAACAACTTCTTTATATGCTTCTTTGGCTGCTCTATACTCTGCTTCACATGAAGATAAAGAAAGAGTCTTCACCTACTTGTTGGACCAAGAGATCGGACCTGAACCAAGTTGAAATATGTAATTAGTGTTAGGATATTCCGACACATAGGAAATAGTTAAGTATAACTTCGTCTAGTATAGAGTTAGGTAAAGTGTGTTTCTTTACTATGTACATTTGTAGCTTACAATCTGACGGTCATGATATGTAGTGATCCGACGGTTCATTCTCTCCTCGGTATTACCGACACTTGATCTGCGGCTTAACACCCGATTGGTCCATGATCTCTATTAAAAGAGCATGGAGGGTCATTTGTAGGTTAACTGTTCATGAGAGAATCTTATGTAAATTTTCATTCTTTTATTAATAAATTACCTGAAGTGGTCGCGTTAGCTCAGGCCGTGGACTGTTTCCCTCTTTGAGGGTTTTAACCACGTCAAAAATACTGGTGTATTAATCTGTGATATATTTGTGAGCGGTGTCCTTTGGTGTTCTGTCTGAGGAACTTACCCTGTAAATTCCTACATGGTATCAAAGCTATTTGAGGGCCGCGTCCATTGGTGATCCAAATCTGAAGCCGGTAGAACTGCATCCGACTGCCATTTCCTAGATCTACTGTTTCTGACTGCTTTCGGGCTGGGAGGACTGCTCTGTTGCGTTAGGAGCATCTATTCCAGTGAGGAACCCCTTTCGTTTCATGCGAAAAGGTTTCTGGCAGCCCTAGCTACGTCATTTTTAAGATCTGGAGGTATACAATGTTTATTTGCAGTTTCTAGTTATTTTTCTCTCTGCTTGTTATTTCGGTTTATTTAGCTTCCTTTTTATTACCAGATCTATACCTTTCATTTATGCGTATGCTCTTTGCCCTGCGACTCTGTGCGATCTGGGCAAATCAAAAACAAAGAAGAAGGATTTTTCTCATGCGTATGCTCTTTTCCGCTGCGCCTTAGTGTGATCTCGGAAAATCAGAAACATTGAGGAAAATATTCAGTTTCCGGGTAAAGCTAACTTTAAGCCGTAAGGTTTGTTTTTTTTGTATGTCCGTGCTGGGTTTTGTGTTTTTTGTTTTGTACGGAAAAAGAGCTTTCTCAAGCAAGAATGCAACCCAAAGCTTCAGTGACAAAAAAAAACGAAGCGCCCCCCCCTCCCCCTCTCTCTCTCTCTCTCTCTCTCTCTCTCTCTAACTTTTTGTTTAGCTCACTTGGTTCAAAGCTAATTTATGAGAGTAGAGGTCTTGAGTTCAAGTCTCCTTTTTGTTGGAAAGGGGGCGTTTTTTTCATTTCCGCACATTCCGGCACTTCGTCGGCACCTTCATCAACTTTTCTTCAAAAAGCCATAACTTCTTCATCCAGAAGCCGTTTTCAGAGCCGTTTTTTTCGAACCAGCCTAATTTTTCGAGATCTTTCCATTGGAACACTTAGTTTTAACATATATAGCTTCAGTTTATGTTAAAATGGAAAGTGCATGCCAAGTTATTCTTGACAGCACCAACTACTTCCAATGGTGGTCCTACATTGTGGATTTACTTAGAAGTAAAGGTCTTTATAGAATAGCCTCAGGCCAAGAAACCAAACCGAACGATGAAGATAAGGCAGCTAAATGGGGAAATATGCAAGATCAAGCACGTGGGTTGATAGGGATGTCTATTTCTCCAGATTTTAGATTCCATATTGCAGAACTTGATATTCCTGATGAAGCAATGAAGCAGATTACTAACGTTTTTGGAATAAAAAATGAACTTAGAGCCCATCAACTTGAAAATGAGTTGCTTACATTGGACCCCAATAATTTTTCTTGCATTGAAGATTTTTTGTCCAAGTTCAAAACCCTAGACTTCTCTTGGAAGGTGTTAAGGTTAAGAAAGAAGATAATAACCTTATCTATTCCATTCTTACTAAGTTGGGACCAGC